>VTPC01008098.1:0-24770 GCA_011009095.1 Ignelater luminosus
CGGAACGCAACTATTCTACTATAGAGAAGGAACTATTAGCAATTTTAGACTCGACAAAACACTTTCGACCATACTTGTTCGGACAAAAATTTGTAATAGAAACCGATCATAATCCCCTAGTTTGGCTTTATAAGATCAAAGAACCAAACTCACGACTCATTCGATGGAAATTAAAATTAGAGGAATTCGACTTTACTATAGTCTACAAAAAAGGTAAAGAAAACAAAGTTGCCGACGCACTCTCATGCATCGAGATCAACAAACACGAGAATGGCACCTCTATAATTCCAAATTGCGAAGATATTCCCAACATTTCCGACGACGAAGTTCGACAGATAATTGAAAATACTCGCACCTTAACGACTCAAGTTGACCTTTCAGACATACCCCATGATTCAGAGAATTCACCAGAAGAGAATCTAGAAACTATTCATTCGACAGACGAAGACAACGGTAAAGTGATCCCCATTTTAGAGCAATCTGTAAACACTTTCTCCAATCGCATTATTCTTAACATCGGAGAACAGTATCGTTGCACTCTCTGTAAACCATTCAATAAATGCACTTATAATTTATTGCATTCAGGAAGATTTAAAACAAGCATTTAAAAATTTCATTAAAGCAAACAAGACTTACGGAATCTATTTTAAAGATCAGACTATTCGAAAACACTTCACAGATCTCTGTAAAGAAATTCTTAATTATTCTGTAAAAATTTTCATTTGTAACAGATATTGTCAAGATGCGACTAACAAAGAAACACAAAAAACACTGGTTAGCGATTACCACGAGGAAACGCATAACGGCATCACCGAAACCTATAATCAATTTAAAAATAAATATTTTTGGCCAAATATGAAGCAAACCGTAACTGAGATCATTAATAAATGTGAACTGTGTTTACAATCAACGTACGAGAGACACCCTTATCGCTTAAAAATATCTGGACCTCTTCTAGCACAAAGACCATTCCAAATAATTCACATTGACACCTTTTCGTTCTCCAACTCAAAATTTCTGACGATTATCGATTTATTTTCACGATATGGCCAAGCATGCCACATCAAAGACGGCACAGGACTAACCGTCTTGAGCAAGCTTCGTCATTACTTCGGCCATCACAACATCCCCCAGAAGATCGTTTGTGACGAGGGCAAAGAATTCCAAAACAACACTTTCAAAGAATTTTGCAAATTGAATAAAATCGAACTTCATTTCACCACAGTAAATAACCCCAGTTCTAATTCTCCCGTTGAAAGATTCCACTCCACTATCATAGAAAAATTGCGAATCCTCAAGCAGAAAAATCCGAATTACAGCTGTTTTAATCTATAATCAATCTATTCATTCGTCCACAGGATACTCACCCTTTCACCTCTTATACGGCCCTTACGAACGACTTCCTAACTTAGACTTAGACCTGACCATATACGAACAATACAACGAAAAACGTAAACAAGAACTTCTCCCTTTCTACGACACAGTATACCAAGCAAATCAAAAAAAGGCGCAAGCCTTGTTGGATAAAGCAAACGCCGAACGACAAAACTCCCCTAATCTAGGAAACCAAGAAGTTCTCGTAGCGAGAAATAGACCTCGTAAGACGGATCCCCCTTTTGAAAAAATTATTGTAACAAACCAAACTGGCAATAAATTAACAGGCATAACCCAAAAGAATAGAACCACTACCGCGCACGTAAAGAAAGTCAAACCATTAAGAAAAACATTTCCGTTACAGGAACCCACTCCTTTGGATCCTTCCAATCCACAGCCTGGCCCTTCAACTCACCCCGATAATTAGTAATGGCTACTTTCAAGAACCGTTAGGCCAAGCAAAGCTCGTCGACCACTTTCATACCTTCTTATTTTTCATCAACATCAGCCAAATAGAGATTAGCTATAGACAGTTACTAGCAAATTCAGTCATTATAGGAACTACTTTCTCCCACAATTCAACAGACAAAGTAACTCAAACTTTACATTCTATACTCGAAACCTTTTGCGTTGAGATTGAAAACCACCTTTATAAATTCAATCACAACAGACCGAAAAGAGCCCTTATAAACGTTTTAGGCAAAACGATCAAATTTATCACAGGTAACCTCGATGATGACGATCTTCAAGTTATTAATTATCATCTCGATAAATTATACAATAATAACAAAATCGAAATCGAGAAAATTAATCAACTAACTTCGTTTGCCAATCACGTGTCAAGGAGCTACTCTCAAAATTTTAACTTCCTTTTCGAAAACATTAACAACACTCGTAACCTTATAACAAAACTTTCGGATGTAAATGAAATAAGATTTCTGTTACAAAACGAGATCTACCACGCTCAGAAATTATTAACTACACTTCAAATCACTGAAACAACCATTAGCCTTGCATGGAATGGATTAACAAACCTCAACCTAATCACCTTTGCAGAACTAATAGAAATTCAAAATTATTTAAAGAAAACCTATAATTCAAATCAATTAATGTTATTAGATACCACTCACTTATATAAGTTACTCGAATCTTCAAAATTAATAATATTTGGAACAGATGAAATAATCACTTTCCTTCTCAAAATACCCGTTATCAAACCATTAACAGCCAACTACTTCCAAATCTATCCTTTACCGAACCACCAAGAAATCATACTCATCCCACCAGGAAACTATTACCTAGAGATCGCCAACGACGCTTATTGGACGAACGAGAAATGTAAACCAATTCACACCTACATCCTCTGTACCGAAAGAACACAACTATTGGATAATTGCACCCTGCAGTCCCTTCCTCGATGCACCACCGCCAAAATCTCCAACAACTATGAAATCTCCGTACAACTACGCAACCATCAATTATTAACAGCATTCAAGCATGGACACGATGTGATCGAAGATTGTCATGGCCACATTACGCGAAGATCAATTACGGGGACAAACTTATTAAGTTCCACCTGCCGTGTCATCATCGGAAGCAGTACCTACGACAACACTACTCCTATCTTTGAGATAGATGTACCTCGCTTCACCCCGCAACTCTTGGACGCACATCACCAAGTACCCTTCAACCTGAAACACCTACGCGACTCCAAAGAATTGCATCTGGAAGCAATTCAAATAGCAGATCCACCAATTCATCTGCAACCAGCAACCTACTTCATTCATTATTCATTTACCAGCATCCTCGTAATTATCACAATTGTTGCAACTGTTTTAGCAATTAAATTCAGAGTTCGACTCTACACTCTATTCCGCAAACCAACACGGGTCATCCGCATCAAGAAAATCAAAGATCCGCACCCAGAGATGGAACTTCAAACCCTTACTGGTCCACAAGCTCCCACTTTGTATCCAACCCTGAACGTGGACGTTCAGTCTTCAAGGAGGGAAGAATTATGATGTCAATCGCCTCTATCCAACTTTCCACCTAATGGAGGACACCGTCTAATTTGTTTACCGCCTAATTTGTTTTTTTATGGTTTTTCCATAAAAAGTAAAATAATACATTAGATTGTTTTCAACTAATTTTCTTAAAGAATGTAAAAGTAGATTCTGTTAATTATCCAAGGCGTATAAAAATGTAATAATTCCGGACCGCAGGTCAATGTTCTTTAGGTCCTTAGACTTGCAACATTCAAATAAGTAAAATTCAACTACTTCAATTCAACTTAGTTTGTTATTGTATTTTAAAACTGCGAATAAACTTATTGTAATAAAACAAGTTATTATTCATTAAAATAAAAACGAATAAACCCAAAGTTAAAGTGAAGTGAATTTTATTTTATCAAGAAAAAACAAGAAACATAATTATATACAAAAAGGCTAAGCTAACTCTAAAGTATAACCCTTGTTTATATGTATAACTAACAAGGATATTATTTACTAGGTATATAATAGACTTAAATTGGTGCCACTGAGTGCGTGACGTCTTGGTGCGTTGATAATTTGTACAAATGAAAATGGTAGCTCCACAGGGGTAGAAGATGGTAAATACAGTTGTATTTTATGAATAATTTCTTTATACCCACATAATCGTTCAACATTGTCAAGTTTGTTCTTTTATCATTTAAGTACTTCAACAATTCAAATTCTGAGTTTGAAATGTTTCATTTGACGGCAGCATCGCCGGCGTAAAAATTTCATTGCCGTCTTTAAAATCAAAAACGTATCTTCAGCATTTTCACTGACAACCAGCTCAGAATCTCCTAACTCTTTAAAGTCCAAAGCGGCATCGAGTACCCAAAACTGAATATCTTTTGTAGATATTTGAACGTCTGCATCTCTAAAGACGTTATACCACCTCACCTTAAATCTGTGGTCTGTCACTGCACCTATAACAGCTCTCTTAGATTGCAACTTAAAGATTTCATTGAATCGTCTTTGTAGGGATTCTTAAAGACGTAATCTAGAGGCTTACACAATTGTTTAATGTCTCCCGCCTGTTTTATTTTTTCAAGTTTTGTATGCACAGATACAATGCTTGGAAGAAGATACCCATAATAAGTATTTTGATCACCTTGGAGAAAATCAAGGGTTTCCAGTAGAGAGATCATTTTATACAAAGTTTCCATTGAAAATTATTTACAGGCTATTCATTACCACTATGACTGGCTTTTGCAAAATCAATAAGCTTAGGTATATTCCTTTGTAATCAACTCAATTGTTAGAAAAATTTTAAAAACTAAACATCTTTTATAATTAGAGATTGGATTTTGAAGCAAAAAAGATCAAAAAAGACCAGTAAAAGATCTAAGAAGAACAGAAACAAAAAAGAGCACTAAGAAATTAAAAAATGAGCTAGAAGCACTTTAAGAAAATATAATAATAATATAATAGAAAAAATGTATAAAGGAAGAAATAACATGCCAAAAATAAGTAATAGTATTAACAAGAACAACAAAACTCAGTATTAAGGTTTTACTGTTTAAGATTCCATGTTTTATAAAAGCACCATAAATTTTTCACTTGTAATCCTAATATTCCATCTTTTTGAATAGCCTGCCTGACAATAGCTTAACCTTAACCATTAATGTGCATCATCCCCTTTATACAAATCTTCCATAAATTTTGTGCCATAAATGGCTTATAAAATCTATGTGCATTAGTTCTTGTAACCCATTTGCACTTCCAGCTTTACAAAGCATTTAGAGTTTTAAATTAAAATTCTAAGAAGGACAGCATAGAAGTAGGGCTGGCTGAAGAGCCGGGTTTGCTGGGCATTTATTATTTACTTATTTTTTCCTATATTAAAAGAACATGTAATCACAATGGGCATGCATGATATACACAGGCCAGACCTAATTAAAACCTTAGTAATGTCAGGGGAGGCATTAAAAGATGCCTTATTAGCTAGAGTGACCCACAATTATCAAAGCATGTTTAAATTTTTACAGTACTTTTTTAAGTAACAAGTAGTACTTGTTAAAAATTCTAAAGGCAAAGTACCAGTACCAGTACTTTGAAGATAGAATACTGGAAATTCCAGTACCAGTACAGCAATATTAAAAGTACTGAAAGTAAACTACTTAAAGTACTTATACTACTGATTACTGTATTTGCAGTATTTTTGTACTGAGTACCTCAACTCTAGTTGTACAAGATCTTCAGGGTGAATTTGTTTCATATGGGTTGCAGTGATAATTGATTGATTTGACTGATTCTCAAGAGAAACAAATTGTAGCAGAACAGGATTTGGAACATCCAAGATTGAATAGAGATAAGACGTTGACAGTCTGATAAGCCTAGCAATTTTGAAAGCATCTTCCAAAGCTTCCAATAAACTGCGACAGTAAAATTGCAAATTCTTTCATTCTGCGTCGAGGTCAGCAGCTACTTTTTCTTAGCAATCACTTACATGACGAAAATTCTCGCTTTGATTCTCTTATATCTATTGTCAGCATTTGCATTGTCAAACGCTTCAACACATCCAGCTAATTCATTTAATTTTATATAGCAACATTCAATTCACTCATTCGCTCTAACTGTAAATCTGCGATGGTAATTCTTCTTTGCCTTTCTTCTAAAATGGCACAGCAAAGTAAAGCTTGCTCCTCTGGGACGTTTATGCTAAGTTTATAACGTCTTATCATTAAGACGTAATTTAATTCATCCGCCAAAAGGCAATTAATTTCCATTTCCAAATAAATTGATCACACAAGTGAATATAATAGCGGGAAAGAAAAAACCACAGCTAAGAAATAATTCACTTCTTCTCCTTTCCTCAGAGAAAAAAAAACAAAACTAAATTTCCAAGCCAGGCAAGAAACAATACCTTATAGAAAATAAATATCAATCGTGAATTAATTGCGTTGGGTGCCAGAAAGTATTGTAACGCCACAATCTTAGATTAATGCACTGCCCGTAAAATTAATTCGCGAGTTACACTGTTGAAAATGAAAAGAAGAATGTAGCGAAAAGGAAAAAAGAAAACTAAAAGAGAAAAGTTAGAATAAGTGAATACCAAAAAAAGAGCAGAAAGGAATTAGCCAGAAGGAATGAAGAGAGAGAAAGAGTTAAAAAAGATGGGATAAAGATAAAGAAGAACAAGGCGTAGTAATCCAGCTACTAAGTGGAGGTAAGACCGCAAATTTTTTTGTAATTAATTGCTGTACGTATAGATTATAAATTGTAAATTGTAATTATTACAAACGTACTACTCATTTAGTGTATACTAAAGAAGATGCTTGGTTTTTCTAGTTTATTTCAAACAGGAAGTGAACTAAATTTATACTATCGATAAACTTATCTTTTGATCTGCTGTAGTTACATAGATGAACCTCTTCTCTGGGTTTAGCTTCCGGAAATTGGGAAGAAGTGTAGATAGATATTTCTAAGTGTATAAAAACCTTGATTCATCCTCTTCTAAATACCTAAAATTTAGTTCCAAACAACGGAAATATTAGCAACGAAACAACTATTTCCTTTAACTTACCCAAAACTGACACGGTGTAAGAAAAAATAAAGAAAGTAACAATTGAATAAGTCCTCTTTCACGGGAGTTTTGTTCAGAAATCAGGAAACCGAATTTCACAGAACTACTTAATATTTTCATATACAATATTCCAACACCGTCGTGGGTAAGTAATTCAACCCAATACAATAATTGTGAATAAATTTTTTAATTGAATAAGAACGAAATAAAGACAGCGAGGAATTTTTAAAAATATTTTTAAAACATTTTATTCAAGGTAAAAATATACAGTAAAAGATATGATTTGATAAGCTAACTTGAATAGAATAGTAAAAACGCTATCTTAGAACTATGAATAGACGCCTATCGTGTAAACAAAGATAAAAACCTATGAAAGTAAATTTTTTAAAAATATTAAAATTTAAAAATTATTATTAAGTAAGAAATAAAACCGTCACAGTTTTTAGAATGTTAGATTATGTGAACAATACAAGATTATTTATACAGGGTCGCTAAAAAGTATGGAAATATGCTACCCCCGCAGAAACGGTAAGTAATAGACAAATAAAATTTGGAGAGCTTAAAGTAGGTATTTTTTGCCATATTTTGCGAAGAGAATTCAAAACAAATCTTTAGTTGTTTTTTTGTACGGCCGCCATATTGAATTGTTTTAATTTTTATTGGTAAAGTCGACATGCATTGATTTTGTCACGTTAAATGTAACTTACCATTTCTTTGTCCAACTTTGTACTTTAGTGATGGCAGTTTGTAACTATTCTGTTGTCTCAGCCAGTGTTGTTGTCACCTTTTGCCATGATCGTGGTATCATCGGCAAATGTAGCAAAGCAACACTATTTTGTTCAAACGTCGGCAGGTCACTAGTGTATAGGAGATATAGATTTGGTCCTAATACACTACCCTGTGGCACACCCGCTTGGATTTTCTTTAGATCAGAATAGGCATTATCTTGCTTGATCCTGAAGTACCTTTCTGTCGTATGTATACGCTTCTAGGATTTTTGAGTATTGGACGGGAAGAAGTAGTTTGAGCTTATGATTGAGTCCCTCATGCAGAACCTTATCAAAAAATATTACCCAGCAGACTTTCTTCTCCTCTAGCGATTGTTCAATCACATTAGTAATTCAATGTACTTGATCAATCGTGGAATGTTGATGAGATGTTTTTCTTTTATAATAACTTTTAGTTTTTTTAACAGACACTTTTCGAATAATTTTGACATGATCGGTAGCAACGATATCGGCCGATACGGTGTTGTTTCGTGGGGTGGTTTGCCAGGTTTCGGGATCATAACGACTTCAGCCACCTTCCACATTTGAGGTACATATTTTAGTCGAAATGATGTGTTGATCAAATTAGTAAGTTTTACCAAAGCTTCTCTAGGTAGTTCTTTCAAGACCTGCCCAGTTATGAGGTCAAACCGGGGGGCTTTTTTCGAGCTAATGTTTGTTCTAATTTTTTTAACCTCAGCTGGTATAGTCAGTGAAATTTCTGCTCTGTCTTGTTGTGTGACTTTAAGTAGTTCTTCATTATTTTCTGTTGGGTTTCTGCCGAAAGATGTTTTCTAGGCAATCTGCGAATTTTTCTGCTTTTTGTTCATTGGTTCTGGCCCAGCTCCTATCTATGTTCCTAATGGGAGATATTTGCGTTATTGGTCTTTTGAGTTTTTTGGTGGTTTTCCAAAGTGAGTTCTCAGTGCTGGAGTCATTGGTTAATTCTTTTTAGGTATTTGCTTATGGTATCATTCTTTACTCAAGGCTTGATTTCTGCCTTCAATTGTGAAGTAAGTTTATTCAGCCTAGTTTTGTCTTGCGGTGTTCTGGTCTGGTGCCATTTCTTCTTTGCTTTTCTCTTTTCTGAAATCAATTCTAAGATTTCTTGAGATAATTATTACCATTTAGTCTTCTTTGAACTTCAGGCGTGTTTTCCCAAGCTGATTGCTGGATATCCCTGATAAACTTTTCTACGTCGTAGTCTAATTGATATTCTGTTTTCAGTGGTACTTTCAACTGAATTATTTCTTCTAGTGTCATTCTAAAGCTTTACCAGTCAGTATTCTTGTTGACTAACACAGGATTGTGGGATTTCTGGATGATATTTTCGCTTAGAGTTAATATAATTGGTGAATGATCTGAGTTGAGTTCCAGGTTGTCTTCTATTTGCATATAATTGCTAGATATATTTTTGATGATGTAGAAATCTATCAGGCCAGGAATTTTTATTGGATCTGTAGGCCAATACGTAGGTTTACCCGTTGATTCAACTTCACATTTGCATTCATTTATTGCTCTTAATAACTTTTTTCCTTTGGTCGTTATAAATCTCGAATCCCAGTTCGTGTGTTTTGCATTGTAGTCACCCCCTATGATGAAACGATTTCATATGATTTTGAATAGTTCACTATAATTTTCTCCTTTGGTATATGCTTTGGAGGGCTATACAGGCCAACAACAGTTAAATTATGGTTTTTGGTCCTAATATTCACTACCGTTGCTTGGATATCTTCTGCTTTAAAATTTTATTCCTTCATTGTAACTAAAACTGCACTTCCTCCCTTAGCTGTATTTTTAGGGTGGATTGTGTGATACACTTTCCTTTGAATTTGATATAAGATTGTTTAGTAAAGTGTGTTTCTGAAATCAAACACACATCAATTTTATTTATATTTAAAACTAATTGCAATTCTTGTTGACGTTGCAGTTATTCCCCATACAGCACGTGGACATCCTATCGATGTTCATTGGACGTCCAAATTTTGGCGGATGGATGTCCAGTGGACGTCCGTTTGTCACAACTTTGGAGATCCTACGGAAGTCCGGTACTGGACGTAATTTATACATTTTTTTGTACATAATTTGGACATAATTCGGACACTTTTTGGACATGATTCAGACGATTCTTGGACATACATAATTCGGACGATGTTTGGACATAATCTGGACGACCTTTGGGCATAATTTGAACGGTTTTGGATGACAAATGGATGTCCAGTAGATGTCCACCAACGATCGTCCAGTGGATGTCCAAACACGGACGTCCAATGGATGTCCAATTTACGTCCATGGACGTCGGGACAAAATTTGGATTACAAATGGACGTCCAGTGGACGTCTGGTGCTATATGGGTCATTGTCATTCCATGTCATAATTTTAAGACCGCTGGCCATGTCCTTTCTTAGGTATGGCTCCGTTGTTGCCATATTCTAGGGTAGTCAGACGTTCTTCAAATTTGTTAAACAATTTTTCTTGTTTGGTTAATTTTTCCATTATTGTTTGCAGTTTTATTTCAATAACTGTAAGTTGCTTAGTTTCTGGTTCAGTCTTATTTGTTCGCTGAGTATCTTTAGCTGCTTGCAGACTTGGCAGTATCTACTTGTGAGAGTTTTCGATTTTGCTCTTGGCCAGTAGTTTTATTTTTCTCTGCTTCCCTATTATTAGTTTGCTTTGGAAAATTTGTTGTTTTTTTTAAAGAATTTTGTCTTAATTTTTTGGAATTTTTTAGCTATTTTACATCCACGATAGTTGACCGGGGGAGGTTAACATAATAGCCTTACGTGCTTTAAACTTCAGGTTAAAACTTGGCCTCTTTTTATCGTAAGACATTTATGTACTTTGACACATTTTGAGAACAAAGTCATTTCATGTGTAAAACAGTATTTTATGAAAACTGTTCCACATAAATCTTGGCATTATATAAATGATCCTAGCTCTACAGAGTAAAAACCTTATTCAGTCAGAAAGCGCTAAAGAATGTGTTAGAATTATTTTAATAGAGAAGTCTGTGAACCGGTTAGTACTTCGTTGATCTATTCGAATGCAGATGGCATGAGAGAGGTAAACGTACTATGAATTGTAAGCACGTTTAGAAAATCTTTACAGAAACAAGCGCTATTCGTTATTTTAGTTTAGTTTGAATTTGATTACTAGAATTACAAAACAATAAATGAGAAAACTCCCAAACGTTAACGGTTTTTTTTGCTTTACATCATTCTAAGAATATCTATGTATCAAAGTACATCTTGTTTGCAAAAGACCCTCATCAAGTCATCACAGCATTTAGTAAGTGCATTATTTCATAACAATTTTTAACTGTAAACGTAAGTTTTAGAAATTGTTATAGTTATCATTATAAATGTACAAAACTTTAGTTTTCATAAATACAAATTGCTAGGAGAAAATACAATAATAAATGCTAATAGATACGATGTTTTACAAGAAGAAAACATGGACGACGATAATAACAAAAGTACCGAATCAAAACCACCGCCTATTTTTGTATTAGAGATAAAAAATATAAAAACCATTAGTCGAACTTCTGAATGCAATTGCTAAAGATAAATTTATTTTAAGAATACTGTATAATGATCAAGTAGAAGTACAGCTTCTGGGAAGTACAGTATATACTCCAATCATTAAAGCATTAACAGAGAAAAACCCGGACTTTTACACATACCACAAGCCCAAATCAGAAAGGAGTTTTACAGTATCAAAAATATTCATCCAACAACTGAAATCAACGACATAAAACAGTGTTTACAAGAAAAAGGTCACGAAGTAATCAACATATGAAACGTTAAACAACTGGGAACTAAGATACCTCTACCAATCTTTTTCATAGACATTAAACCCAATGATAATAATATAGAAATTTATAAAATCAGTTCACTAGCAAATGCTAAAGTTATAGTTGAAGCTCCCCAATGTGAAAGGAAAATCCCGCGATGCAAACGCTGCCAAAGGTGCGGGCACACAAAAAATTATTGTAGAAATAATCCAAGATGTGTTAAATGCAAGGATAATCATTTAACACAAAAATGTCCTAGAAAAACGAAAGATTCAAATGTTAGGTGCGTCAATTGTTATGAACAGCATCCAGCAAACTATATAGGATGCATAATGCACAAGCACTTGCAACAAAAAGTCTACCCAAAGCTAAGGAAACGTCATATTCCAAAAAATTCCGTTCAATCGGGAGTATCATACGCACAAGCAACACAACTACAATCTGACATGCATATTAACCAAGAAAATCAAACTTCTAATTCGAACATACAACCCTCTAATGTAGAACTGAACTTCGCCAAATGATGAAGCATCTTATGGATCAAATGAGTACCTTGATCAATCTCATGTGAGCACTGGTTAATAAAAATCATTAATGACTGCTATATCCCTAAGAATTGCAGTATGGAACGCCAACGGACAAGAATTAAATATATTTGTAAAAACTTATGACAGAGACAGACTCTTAATCTCGAAGATTCACTTTACCGACAAAAGTCATATAAAAATACCTCATTGCAACTTATATAATAGGAACCGCCCTGATAACACAGCTCATGGAGAAATGGCAGTGATCATCAAAGAGAAAATTAAATATCATGAGAGAGTCGAATTCAGACGAGAGAACATTCAAGTCAGTAGTGTTTCAATGGAAGATCATATAGGAAACATAACTGTAGCAGCAATTTACTGCCCACTCAAACATAACAATAAGCACACGGATTTCACCGAAACATTTCAAACACTGGAAAATTGCTTCTTACTTGCTCGCGACCTTAATGCCAAAAATACCACATGGAAGTCCAGAATTACAACAACTAAGATAAAGAAACTATTTAAATCAATTCAGAATAACAATTTAATATTTCTAACAAAACAATCCACCTACTGGCCGTCAGATCTGAACAAAATACCAGACCCAATCGATTTCTGTATAGCGAAAGGTTTTAGTACAAAAACCTTCACAGCTGGGACATGTCTAGAACTTACTAGTCACACTATCAAGCCGTGTTGTTGGTAAATATAAAAAATCCTCTCTATACAGGAAACAAAAATAACTGGAACCGGTTCAGGGAGAAATTAGATGATCTCCTAACATTTCAAATAATAAACTGGCTAAATATATCAAGACGCTGTTATGCAAACTTAACAAAGACTCACTAGAAGAATATTTGAAAGGTGTAACCCCAACGCTAGCAAGAGACAACTCTTTATGGAAGGTTACTCGCAAAATAAAGCAACAACAACAGCAAATACCGCCAATAGAAAAACGGGCCATACATAGGCCAGAACTACTCAACAAAAATCTGCTGCTTTTGCTGAATATCTTAGTAAAGTGTTCAACCTCACCCATTGCAATAACCCACTACAGAAAATGAAATCAGAAACTATTTAGACAAAAATTCATGTTCTCCACATCAAATGACTCTTCCAATTAAGAAGACAAACCAAAATTAAGTAGAACAAATTATCTATCAACAGATTAATTCAAAGAAGGCATCTGGTGTTGATATCACCACAGGCTATGGGGTCTTCCTTAAAAGTGTTTGTCGATATCTACAGTCCTCTGTTCACCAAAGTTTCTTTCCATTAATGTTTCCATGTTGTCATCACTAGTATCTGCTAAAGATATATCACTTTCATCTTCTGAAACCCTTATGTTAAGCTTGGAAAACTTAGTATTCCTTCCTTTAGGTTTCTTTGCCTGATTTCTTTCAATTTCCTCTTTCTCCGGTGAGTCGGTTAGAACTTTGGTTCTTCTGATTTTTCTCCCTCGTCTTTCTTCCTTCTTTCGAAGTGGTGCTTTAGAAAAGGATCGTATTAATTCTAAAGATTTGACAATACCAACTTCAGACGACGAAGAAAAAGTAAAAGGCATTGCTTGTTCAGAAGGCCTATCGGTAACAAAATTGACAAAAATTCATGCTCTCCAAACACATTTTTGTCTAATAGTCAAATTTCCGTAACTGCAAACCCTTTCTTTATATTTTCTATAGTAAATGCTTTATCATAAGCCTTTACTATGATTCCTCCTATGTCATAAATGGTAGCTGGTCTTCCTGTATTGCTTATTATCCATTCATTCAAACAGTTATTATAAAACAATTTATAGAAACCAAAAACAGTCTATCTAAAGGTTGCGTTTTCTGATACGTATGAGGTGGCAGGATGACCAAATTATTCCATTGTTCTTCGCAATATCAATAGCGGCGATAGAAATATGGGAATCATGGTTATTCTAATATAAGTGCGTAGTATCGGTTCGTCAGTCGGTGGCTTAATTTCTCTCAACAGTCATTTGCCTTTGCGTAATCGTACACCAGCTTTAACATTTCTGTTTTAGTTAAGCCATAATGCAATCTTGTCGCTTGTTTTAAATAATTCACCAACGCGAACTCCGTCAAACACTTTCTTTACGTCATTCCTTGCAATATATTGGAATCGTTCTTTTGGCACTTCAGCGTTTCTATATTTTTTAATGTGACGATCAAATGTAGTTTTTGAAACACTAGCATTTCTTATCGCAGTTTTTATTTTGGTTTCGTTCTTGAAAACATCAGTAGCAGCTATTTCAAGAGCTGCGGTGTGGTCTGATAATTCCCTTCGTTTTCTTGGCATGATCTACATATAAGGTAAACAAAAGTTGAAATGATTTATAACTAAAAATATTAAAAAGTTGCGTGTTTATGTCAATTTGTTGTACCTTGGATCATGACTCAAGGTACAACACAGTTTACCGACCTGATGTACAACATCATGTACTTAACCAAAAAAAATATCTACAACATTAATAAACACATTTACATTAAATATATAATCCAACCTGACAATTATAAAAGACCATTAAATTTATTACTTATCCATAGTCTTAATTTTCTCCACTTGTAAAAGTAGCACATGAAATAACTTCGTTAAAACAAAAGTTGAAATTTACTTATGCATCTCTAAAATATATAATGGCTGCTAACGTTGTTGTCAAAACAAGTAATTCACAACTAAAACTTGACCTAAGCGCTCTCTTGTGAATGTTATAAGAATGTAAAGTAAATGGTTTTAATTCTGAAATAGAGATGGTAGAGAACCGAGGTACAACATGGATCAAGGTCGATCAAGGTACAATACCTTCCCCTAACAGTCATGTTTAAGGCTGCTAAGGAGAGCTCAAAAACATCGGAATTTTAGAATAGAGCATAGTATACGTCGTACTCATGGCATCCCTGTTGACGTAGCAATATCTAAGGAGGTATAAGACTGGATAATTTTGCAGCCGACTTTCGGCCTCCCTGCTTACTCATCTTGCCACTATAAACCCTCTTTTGTTCAAAAATGTGTGACTTTTACAACACCCAAACAGATAGATGAAAAATATATTTTTACAGAAACGAAAAGGTTTTGCGATTGTTCAAGAACCGTCGGCCAAAAGTAATTTTTTGTAAGGTAGAACAGTTAACTTGAATTCACTTATAAATTAATTTGGTACACTTGCTATAATATTCAGAATTATATTATTGAGATAAAATGGAAACGGTATTACTTTTTTATTTAATATATATTGGTACAAAAGTCGAGAATGACTCAATTAAGACTAAAGTGACTATTCCGTTTGAAAGCACGTAACGTAACTAAAAGAAATATACAGGGTGTAGAATTGAGCCGCGCACCATAGGGATTTCAATAGTAAATTATTTTATTGTTCGATTATTTGTCCTTCCTAATTATTTTAGAGCAAAAGTGTTCATCGGGTTTTTGTAGAGAAAAAAAATATTTACTGCAGTTGTACATGTCGTTACTTTTTATTTTACATTTTCTAGAACTAGAAAAATTAAGAAATGTAAATGCCTAGTTTTATAACAATCAGATGTGCATTGAAGTCATTTTAATAAAAGATTTTTTGTTTACTTGTTTATATATTCAATTTAATTGCTAGGCGTTACTGTTAATACATTTTTATTAGTGTTTGACTCACAAAATGTATTCGGTAAACGAAAAAGTGCAAAATTCTACATCCTGTATAGGATATTCCATCGGACCTTTCCTATATAGGATTAGTGCTAAGTACCAGAAGTTTATAGGGAGTAGTAGATACTGAATGGATTTTGACTGCTTCAGTGTGAAGGTAATAAATTAAAGTTTTGCTTATTCTTTACCTCTGTACCTATTTTCTGAATATATTTCCGGAATACCAAATCGTAAAGTTCTAAGAAAAGAAAATAAATTCTACACTATTGAATATGCCTTGCAGCTAATTAGATAACACAACTGCAGGAATGAACTCTTCACTTGTGTTAGTTTTGTCGCAGAAGTTGTCTGTAACGTTACGGTTGTTTTTTTATAAGTGTGAGAGTGATTTTTCTTTTTATGAAAATGCCAAAAGTAAGACTAAGTGTTTGTGCACGTAGAAAGAGTCGTAAAAGGATTCTAGAAAAAGCTAGACATACGTAAGTATTATTTGCCTGTGGTGAATTTTCAAAATTATTTTTAAAAAGATTTCGAAAATATGCCCGAGGGACTTAATTTTTTTCACGGGTTATTCTATACTGCTCGAACGTCGATTTGCTTTTGCAATTATTTAATTAATTTATTCCTTTTTAGAAAAAGTTTAAATAAGCATTCTTTGGAGGTTGCAGAAGATGCATGCAATGTTGCAGTTAATCAGCAAGATTACTGTCAATCTACTGTAATTGATCAGGATACAGCTTTTTGCGAATCTGGAAATGAGATGAACCATAGTGAAGGTGACGCTGTTTTTATGCACGTTGTGATCCATGATGATGAGAATGATCAAGAATTCGTAAGAAATTCTTATGTTATCGACGAAGACAACAACGAGCATGAACGCACGTCAACTGACAATTTTTATGATGTTGAAATGGAACGTGTGAACACCAATGTAGAATTCTGCATAAGTGGGAAACGTATAGTAGACATTGGATTTTTTCTAAGTGCACTAAAATCCCTGAAACACGAAGGTACTTGCATCATATTGAAAAATTACGTAGTATGTAGTCTTTAAAAAATCAAATTTTAGGATTTGGCTGTTCATTCTACGATATGGTCCTGATAAATGAAAAGATAGAAGAACTGGAAAGTATTTTTTACTTTAAATGCGTAATGTGCAATAGAATAGAAAGTGTTAGATCTGCAGCTCCAAATAAATTCTTTTCTCCTAACATGGCTGCAGTCATAGGTTGCGTATAAGTTGGCATAGGGCATACCCAACTAAATGAATTTTGTGCACGTTTGGATATGCCTGGTATGTCAAATAAAACTTATCAGCGGGGACATAGACAAAAACGGCACACCAGTGATTTCCGTTATAGTAGATGGCGCCTGAAGCAAACGTTCGTATCGCACAAATTACAATGCTTCATTTGGGGTTGTAAGTAAAACTTTCAGTTAAATACCTCAACTTTTGTTTATTTTGCTTTATTTGCAGGCGTGCATTATTGGTACAACTACAAAGAAAATCTTATACATGGGAGTAAAAAATAGACAGTGCTATGTATGCAGTAGATCAACTGTTGCAAAGAAGCATGAATGTTTTAAAAATTGGTAAAAAACCATTACCGCAATGGAAGCTGCTGTCATTGCCGAAGGCTTCCAGAAATCAAAGGAAACTCATAATCTAGTTTATGGAAAAGTCATAGGTGATGGTGACAGTAGCGTTTATAAGAAATTAGTGGAAACGGCACCTTATGGACCTACATTTCACATTCAAAAGATTGAATGTCGAAATCATCTTCTTCGGTGTTATATTAACAAATTAAGTGAACTTTCTAAGGGTAATAGTATTCCTAAACTTCAAAGGGATCTTGCTACAAATTCCGACGCCTTTGGAAGATTTAGAAACGCTGTAATTAAAGCTATCGAATATCGCAGTGGAACTATCGTGGATCTTCCTTGGAAACAGAGAATTACTCTACTTAGGGAAGACATACGAAATGAACCTAAACATATACTGGGCTATCATGATAGCTGCGCAGGTTACTTTTGTTTCAAGAATACGAATGAAGTAAGTTGTTTTGCCTGTACTACCGTGAGCAATTAAAAGTGGTGGATATTACTATTCTACTCCAGTAATACACGGACTAAACCATTGCACACTTTTAAATGCTTTTGGTGGTACTACTAAAGGGTTTTCCAATAAGAGGTGTTATTTTGATATTTAAAGAAAAGTGCCATTTTTTAATATAAATGATCGGATGTTTATTTCATTATAAAGAGGAAGGTATGCCGTTAATAGTGGAAAATAACATCAGGCAAATGACCACCACGACCACGCTTACAGGACAATATCCTTTTCATGAAATTTTCCATAACCAAATCGCAAAGTGGCTGCCCTATGTCCTCGATAGCCTCACGAATTCCATCTTTGAGGTCTTGAATCGACGCTGGGCTGTTGGCGTAGACCTTCTCTTTCACGTGGCCCCAAAGAAAGAAGTCGCAAGGTGTTAAATCACAAGATCTCGGTGGCCAATTGTGATCACCTCTTCGAGAGATAACACGGTCCGGAAACTTTTTCCGTAAAAGATCAATGGTTTCGTTGCTTGTGTGGCACGTAGCGCCGTCTTGTTGAAAGTAAACGTTGTCCAGATCAATACCATCCAATTCCGGCCATAAAAAATCGTTAATCATCTCTCGATAGCGCAATCCAGTCACCGTAACTGTTGCTCCAGCCTCATTTTCGAAAAAGTAAGGTCCAATGACTCCGCCGGACCATAAACCGCACCAAACAGTCACACGTTGAGGATAGAGAGACTTTTCAACAATAACTCTTGGATTTTCTGAGCCCCAGATCCGACAATTTTGCTTGTTGACGAAGCCACCGAGGTGGAAATGGGCCTCATCACTCAAGATGATTTTTCGATGGAATTCTGGATCATTTTCATGCATTTCAACGACCCAATCAGCAAAGACACGACGTTGTTGATGATCGGCCGGCTTGAGTTCTTGTGTTAACTGGACTTTATAAGCCTTAAGACCCAAATCTTTATGCAAAATACGGTGTAATGACGTTTGTGGAATGGCTAATTCCAAAGAACGACGAGGAATGGACAAACCTGGGTTTTCTTTAACACTTTCGGCTACAACAGCAATATTCTCTGCTGTTCTTGAGCGACGTGCACGGGTTTTATTCTTCACATCACTAACTTGTCCCAAGAGTTCGAAGTTTTTCACCAATTTCTGTATTGCGGTCCGACAAGGTGCTTCACGGTGACCCAAAAATGTTCGAGTTTTACGAACCGTCTCTGCCAAATTTTCACCATTTTTATAGTGAATTTTAATAATTTCAATGCGTTGTTGAAGCGTGTATCGTTCCATATTTATTAATGGCGTAGTTTCTACTTGTCAAATGTCAAAAAATGATAGCTTCAAAAGTGATATCTACCGAAATAGCGGGCTATTCAAAATAACACCTCTTATTGGAAAACCCTTTATTAAATTTTCTTCCCATAAAATTAAAGTAATAAACTGTTTCTAGGAAACTATTTCTATTGGTTTAAATAGCACCATATATAAGAAGATCTCGCAAGTTAATGAACGGCTAGTGATCAATGCCGAGAGCCTATTATACAATGTGGACACGAATTCCGCCGAGACTTATAATTCCGTTGTTGCCAAATTTGTTGGTGGTAAACGAATTAATTATTCATTAAAAGTGTCTTATGAAACACGTTGTAAAGCCGCTGCTATTACTTTTAATTCTAAAGGAAATTTTCTCGACATAATATATGGAAGCGCAGATGACACTGTTACAGGCTATTATACCAAAAGTTTCTTGAAAAAACGCGAGAAACAGCAGTTACGTACAAAAAAACCTAAGTGAAAATTCATAAATGTATTACTTTTTCTAGTTGTAAAGTCTTGCAGACAAATATGTAAAACGTTCATTCCATTCTGCGGATGCTGACTATGATCCAGATGCAGCTGAGTGCGTGCAGGATATGGATCCCGAACTTTTTAAACAAAAATGGAACGAATTCGTGGAAGATCTCCACAAAGCAGACAGAAAAGCTATTTGTGATGCCACTGTTCTTCAGTCAAACAACAACCAGTGGATTTCCGAAAGACGCAAACGTCTAACGGCGTCTAACCTTGGGAAGATTTGTAAACTTCGCAAAACTACGTCCACGGCTAAAACAGTTGCTAATCTGCTATATAGCTCTTTCACGGAAAATAATGCAACACGATTTGGGTTGGAAAACGAAGAAAGTGTTATAAAGCAATTCGAAGCTTCATGTGGCCTCCAAGTAGAAAAATCTGGGCTCGTTATAGATACCGAGTTACCTTTTCTAGCATGCTCCCCAAACGGACTTATTGGCGATGATGCAGTCATTGAAATTAAAACATCAGTGAAAAGTGGTAATTTAGCACCGATCGATGCTTGTAAAGCTAAATTAATAGATTTCTGCGAATTTGATGGCAACAGACAAACCATGTCTCTTAAACAAACGCATAGTTATTACTATCAAGTGCAAGGCCTTCTTCATATTACAAAAAGAGTATTCCAGAGATGGAAACTTCTGGAGAGGCATGGAAATTAAACTGAGGGCATTCTACATCAATGCACTACTTCCAGAACTCATCGATCCTCGGCGAAGCCGAGGAATGCAACTTCGACAAATCTATTTGCAATGATTGAATATTAGTTCGCAGGTAATAATTTTGCTTAGATAACTAGGTGCAAAAGGGTGGGATAGGGGTGGAACTCGACATGCAGCCACCTCCTCGTGGTGAGTTCTGGGTTGTTTTGACATAAACAAGCAAAGAGTCTCAAAACAAAAAAAATAAAGTACATATATTATCCAAAATAGCAGCGAATGCTTAATTTCAAGTCAATCTCGGCAGCTGAAGACAATCCCATAGGCAACTCAGTTTGAATATAGGTCATCCGATTTTCGAAAAAAGATTCTGATACATTTTCGCTCCGAGCTGTTGAATGTTCTGAATTCCATTATACCCCAACAATTGGGTCAATGATATATGTAAATTAATAAATAGCCCATAGAAGTTTTATCCAATTTGATGTTTTATTTTCCTTTCTCCTACATATACATACAGGGTGTTTTAGGCTACTAAGAACATATGAATTTTAACGTGGAAAAAAACTGTTAGTATCAGAGTTTGTCTATGCCACTTACGTCATTAAGAATAATGTAAAATGTCATTTCAGAAAACAAAACAATATAGTTTTATAATAAGTGTCAAATAATGACGTTTATTGAAAAATTATTGTTTGTTTTTCTGGAATATTATTTTACACAGGCATAAGCAAACTCTGATTTTAACGATTTTTTCCCATGTTAAAATTCCTATGTTCTGAGTGACCTAAAACACGTATATGTATGTTTCAACCATATTAATTTAAAAGGATCATCAGAGCTCTGAAAGTATACGTCGGCTGTTTTATAAAAAACGGCGCACG
The DNA here is from genome assembly GCA_011009095.1 of Ignelater luminosus. Lineage (NCBI taxonomy): Eukaryota > Metazoa > Arthropoda > Insecta > Coleoptera > Elateridae > Ignelater > Ignelater luminosus. The sequence goes on from VTPC01008098.1 coordinate 21,133, forward strand.
CTGTAAGTTTGTTATTTTTTGTCCGATTTATAGGATTTAAAAACTAAATCAAATTATTTTGAGAAATATACAAGGCCAGCTAGATCGTTCTTTAAATAAACTAATAGTATCAACGAAACAATAGTCAGGTGTTTTTTTAAGTGCAATGCCATATTTTTTCAACTGTTTCTTAAAGAGCTTTTTTCTCTGATTCCAAGTATGCGTTTGAATAATTATGCACTCACATAAGAAGATGTTTAAGAAAAACATAAAAATTGTAACAGGAAATAGTATCTTTATTTAACTTAATTAAATTTCAAAAAATCAGGTGAGCCATGTTACGAAATGTCATTTGAGAAAATGTAGTTAAAACACATTTATCAATTACTTTGTTGTTTTTCACGGTTGCTACAAAATGAATCAAAACTAATACAAAACTTAACTAACGTGTTGGAAATTCATTGTGATTGCTACAAAATAGTTTTGTCGTGTGAGTTCGTAGTAAATGAAACAAGCCTTTCTTTGTTAAATATTATTATAAATTATAAACCAACAGTTAAATTAATTGTAATAAAAATAAATAGGAAAAGATTTGCTTGTAACTTCGACAAATATTGTTTAGTATAATTTATCTGTTTCTGATGGTCGCAGTATAGTAGTGACGAATCCTTTTTAGTGTCAGTAGGAATGAATTTCAATTTAAAAAAAATTATTGCTTCTCAAAAATTCTTATTTGAGTGGTAAAACAACTGACCACAATGAATAAAAAAATATTTAAAGATTAATTTCAAAGCTATATAATAGTGAGAAAACCTGAAAATTCTACAACGCAAATGTTAACTTTTGTTATACTACTAACTGCTACTAATAATTTTTTTGTTCATCATTTCAGTGCCGTTATTTGTGATAATTATGTTATTATATTATATAAAAGATTATAAGCACAAACGACATTTTTGTCGTTTGTAGAATAGATGAAAGGAAAATGTCTTTATATGAATTAGGTTTACCTTGTAAAATATTGTAACATCTTGTAATAATTGCACGTTTAACTATATTACTATTGCTATTGTTGCTATTACTATTATGATTATGATTATTATTATTAATATTATTATTATTAAATTGCTCTTATTCTGAAGTTGTTAAATTATCTCATTGAATAACATTCGACCTCTTTATTTGGAGAATGAATGGCTAAAAGCTATATACTGCGATTTCTAACACATTTTGCCCCCTACAGAACTAATCCTGTTGACTGCTGTAAGCCTATTGTAGTTATGACAACTCGAAGACTTTTAATTTATGACCACGAGTGGTAAGTGGTGTAAGGTCTTGCCTAAACTTATAAAATGCAAACCAGATCAGTAACATATCAGCTTCAGTGATTTCAGTAGCTTTTTTTTGATATGGTCGCAGTCTAACGAATTTGCTCTTTAGATACTAAAATCTAAGCCTAAAATGTATGCTTCTATAGAAGTTTTAATTTAGTTAATAAATTCGTTTGCCGGTTTTTCATGCCGTTAACTGGAAACTATCGGATTCTATAACATACAAATTAAATCATTTTTCTTGCATATTATTCTATAAATGTACCCAAAATACAAGCAACTAACATATCCAGGCTCGAGAAGTTTCAAGACTTTTTGTTTAATACGCGAAATATCGTTGGAAACATTCTTAAAAATACCCTCGCAACCGTGGTTGCCTAATACCTCTCCTTAAAAGCCTTAACTTTAACGCAACTTAATAATTTACCAAGAATAAGTTACACAAGTGTGTGCTAGTCACTAAATATAAACGCTAGAGGTTCAGATCAGTTACTAATAGGGTGAATTCACCGGTTAGGTGACCACCACTAGTTATCGGTCATTTCACGATAAAACTTTTAATAATAAGATTTCGACTTTTTCTATATTTACATGTAGATAAAAGCATAGTCTGTTCCTTTATAATAAGTTTTATATTTTTCAAAAATACTATTTTCTACATTTCATTTTTAAACCCTTTCTATTGTTTTAAATTTATATACCAACAAGTGAAGAAAAAGACTCCAATTGGTTTTTAAAGGCCGACAACTAGTAAAAGCGTACTTTATTAGTTTTCAAGAATATTGAAAGTATTCTAAAGTTTTAATCAAAGATCTTGTTAAAAAGCACGAGAATCTTATCTTGTCTAGAATATTTTAATAAGAGCTGAGACTGGTCTTGTCTTGAACATTATAGACAAGGCAAGACAAGATCTAGAGAATAATCGCAATAAAAAAATACATGCAATGTTTTATGACAAAAATTGACGAATAATTTACAAATTTTGTTAGTTGCTAGACATGTTCATGTTAATTCTCATGTACACTGCCCCAAAAAAGAGAATGGACAGGGCTATAATCAGTTCTAAGGTATCTACAGTTGGGTAGGCAACCCATTCTACAACATCACTATTACTTTCATGCCAAGGCATGCTCTCTACGGGGCACCTGTCGCAATTAGTTCCGAGTCATCGAATTCTTACCTAAGAGATCCGGGGAATTATGATATTTTCGATTTTTAAATAAAATTTAGACGTGAAAGCTAAACCTTTGTGTGATTCCTTTTCAAGCAAGGAATACAATTAAGAATTATTGAATTGGTCCGAGAGGTTGTATGAATTAGAACATTTTTTTATTAACACAAATCTTTAGATTTTATTGTCAATTAACTTCCAGAAAGTTTTAGTGAAGAAGGCATTAATAAAGCTATAAAAGATGCGTATTATAAAACTCACAGGCATATATTGCTCGCGCACGTTCTCCTTTGTAACGGTCTTTTGTCGTTATCATCCCGTTACATGGTAAACCTCACGGTATATCACCACCCCTCATTTGTGAAACACCGCGTATATACAAAATTTCCTTTTATAGCTTATTTTCCTGTTATTGTAACATTATTCCAATTTATTACGTTGTTTATTTAAAGAGGGTTAAGCTTTAGAACCGTGAGTTAGCAGGGTAGAGATCCTCTGTTTTTCTCATTATAAGATATTTTTTTATCCGTTTGATAATTTATAACTATTTCACGCTTATTCTAATGGATTCTTGTTTTAATGTTCTCATGGACTCTGCTATCCTTTGTTTTTTTAATTTAAACCCTAATCTTGCATTATTTTGGTGTACAAATTAGTTAATTTCTTCCTTCGTTGAGTGTGATAATTTACGGACCGGTTAACAATTTCCGAATTCTGGGGAACGCGGAGAGTCGGCAGACAGAAAGAATCGAGACGTGAGCAGTGCACGGTCTACTTGCACATCTTTCACTCGCTGGGGTGATTACTATTTTTGTGAAATAAGGAAATCCTTTTAAAAAGGGGTAAGTTATTTTTGTTTCTTGCATCCCCCGTGTCCTCAATCCTAATTGTTGTTCCTTGTCTCCAGTTTTTTTATTAGGTCCTAGAAAGTATTAATCTGGTGGTGAAAATTTTGCAAGAATTCTTCACAGGAGTCCCATGAAGCCCTGAGGATACGCTAAACTCATTAGTAGTAGCAGTAATTGCAGAGTGTGATTGAGTTTCGATGTCGGTTTGCTGGAACAACAAATGTTGGATCCAAAGCGGGCACCTAATCTGGGAGAGTCTGGACTACCAATTTTATAGACAATATAAAAATAAAATTAATTAATTTTTTT
>VTPC01008099.1:19757-34948 GCA_011009095.1 Ignelater luminosus
CAAATGGTCGCCTGTTGTTTTGGGATAAATAGACATGTAGCTACAGTGCCACTGGATAATTGTCAAACGGTCAATCCTAAATGGTACACAACCATGTCTTTGCCAGAAGTCTTTGGAGAAACAAGAAAAAACAACCAGCGACGCAGGATCATCTTTCACAACGACAATGCGAGCTCTTACACATTGGCCCAAACATCTCAATATTTGACCGGTCAAAACATCGAATTGATGGGTCATCCGCCGTACAGTCTTGATTTGGCACCCAATAATTTCTTTTCATAAAGAATAAATTACATGGTCAACGATTTTCGAAGCCAGAAGAAGCGGTCGATGCATTCAAAATGCATGTTTTGGAGATACCTCAATCGGATTGGGAAAAGTGCTTTAAAAATTGATTCACGCGTATGCAAAGGCGCATGGATCATCGCGGAGAATATTTTGAAAAACAATAAAACCATTTTATTTATTATTCCCCGTACATAAATAGCAACCCTCGTATAAATAATTAAAATAACTTTGTGTTTTAGAGGATTGCTTTCTTGAATTGCAAGTTAGGGCGTCAAGCCGATTGCCTAAATATCTAAAAAGAATCCACTACATCCCCAAATGTGTGCAACATAAATTCTAGAATGGAATTCTAATTAGAACTGTGTCTTAAGAATATTTAAGTGTTGCCGTATGAGTGCGCGGAGATGTACTACCTGCTAGCCGGAATTTATTGCGTTTTTGCTCTTCTTCTTCCCTTTCTTTTGCTAGCTCATCAAAATCAACATTGTCTGAAGAGTTATCGTCCAAACACAATTGAAGTGAGGAATCACAATGCTCATTCACAGGCTTGTAGGAAGCAGTAACCCCATTATTTGTGATCTCTGCTTCAAGATCATGGACAGTACCTTCCTCCAGGCAATTTTTAAAGATGTAAATATAGCTACGTCCAGTGGCTGGGTTAAATGAGTACTATTTAGAGGTAAACAAATTACGGTTATTTGGTTTTGGCGGCAAAGATTTAATGCATGTACTGTTGCATGAGATGAAAGATTGACACACAACAAAACTGTCTTCCTTTTCATTTTTTTAAATCTTGGAAGCATTTGATTTTCCAAACAATCTGCGAAAATTGCGGCATCAAACCATACTGTCGTCTAAAAGCAATTAACTCCTCAAATGAGAATCCACACTTATCAACTTTTATACAACATTTGAACACTCGGTATGAACCCGAAGTTAATAAATGGCTTGGAGAGCTTGAAAAGACCTTAAGCAAGCTTGTGCAAAAGGACAACCACCTAATATTCCTCTGCAAATTCCGGAAGAAGAAGGTAATCCCGAAAGGTTTACGCCTAAAAACTTCGATACATAACACGATCAGCCAAAATTACAGAAACAGCCAGCAAAGCATTGCTACGAGAAAGGATAAATCAGAAAAATGCGTTCAGAAATTCGAGCACTTTAGACGCGACATCAGAAATAAGGTGGTCGAAGAAGATCATACACGGATAGACTTAGCTACATCAAGAAGCTACCGGAAAACTAAAGAAAAGCACAAAAATGTTCAAAAACAAAAACTGAAAAGACTGGTGGAAGAGAGAAAAACAGAAAAAACACAGTCGTCAATATATCTAGTAAGGAACTGAACGACATTGAGAAATCAGTTCTAGACAGAGGCCTAAATTACGCGGTAACACCCAGGTATGTCCCAAAAATAGATTTAATAACTGCAGTTGAGGAAACAGCCTGCAAATTAAATCCCGAAGAAGCAAAAAAGTACAGATACAGGACGTACTGTACTGTACTAGACAAGTAGAGAAGAGTGAAGGAGAACCTCGCCAAGGAAGAGATGAGAGCGGTCAACTCACTAAAGAAAGACAGCTCGATTAAGATTCTTTTCGCTGACAAGGGCAACGCAGCTGTGGTCATGGACACGGAAACTTACGATAGTAAGATCCAAGAAGTATAACTTACCCCCCAAAGATCCTACGCAATCAATAAAACGACGAATATACCAAATATACCAATATATAAAAGGAGCTCTCGACCCAAGAGAAGCAAACTAACTCTGCATTACAGTAAGCCGCCACATCTGTAAGGCCTGTCGAAGATACAGAAGAAGAATATATCTCTGAGGCCGATCGTGAGCTCGAGAAACTCTCCTTGTCATAAACTGGCCAGATTCCTGTTAGACATAATAATTCCACTGGCGGGAACAACCCCGTCAGCAGTCAGAAATACCGAACACTTCGCCGAAACAATTAGAAACGCAAGATTAGACACTAATGACGCCCTGGTTAGCTTCGATATAGTCAGCCTATTCACAAACGTCTTAACACTTTACGGTATCTTCTTGATCGGCCCCAAGAGGCCTGAACGGTAAGGCAGAAAAGCTGGAAGGACCGAGAAGTTCAAAGCCCGACGAGATGGCCTGAGAGGTCTAAAAGACCAGATATGCTCTATCAGTCCGACAGACTCCTATGGTTTAACAGGCCCGGGAAGAGCCGGTCCTATCGCGATGAAACTTTGTTAAGTGTAGTGGGGAAAGGGCTTTCCAAGAACCTGGGCAAGACCAACTGTTTTATGTTTTTTTTTTAGCAAATATTCTTTATGTTAGGAACCGAGCTGGAGGCCCACGGTGCCCGAGGCGGGGTCACCAAGCTTGGTCCATTTGAGGGCGCTTCCCGAACTGGAGCTACCAAAGATGATACACCTAGTAAGAGCTGGGGCCACCGCAGGTGGCCCGTTCGAGAGAGCGACCCAAGCTGGGTCTACACAAGGGTGCAGCTCGACCTGGGCCTATCCAAAGTGACCCATTCGGCGACGCAAGCTGAGCTGAGACGTTATAGTTTAGATACATCTCTTATCTCAGAAATGGCTGACCCTATGGAAATGGAACTTTGATAGGCAGGTGTGGTGGAGGAAAAGCTTTCAAAAGATGAGTGCGGGACCGACCAAATTTTGTTTTTTCTTTTGTTCGGCAGACGTATCGTGTCCGAGGAACGTCTAATCCTATCGAGGTGTTACTTTGGTGAACTGGAAGGAAGATCTGCAAAAGATGCGTGTGGGACCGGCCATGTTTTGCTTGTTTTAGATGCGGTTGGGGTAAGGTTTGCAGAAGATGTGTGCGGGACCGATCGCAGTATGTTTTGTTTGCGAGAAATCTCGTATTTGCAAAACGGTTGACCGTATACAGGCGAGTGTGGTGGGAGGTAAGACCTGCATATAAGATGTTTGTTTTTTCTCGGCAGATATCCCGTGTCTGAGGAGGTGTTGATCATATAGAGATGGAACTTTGGTAGGTAGGTGCGGTGAAGCCAAGCCTTGCAGAAGATGCGTGCGGTACCGACCGCATTTTGTTTCTATTTTGGCAGACATCCCGTGTTTAGGAACAGCTGATTCTATAGAGGTGCTGTTGGGGTAACGCTTGCAGAAGATGTGTGCGGGATCGACCGTAGTTTGTTTCTCTTTGGGCAGAGGACCGTGCACGACGCGTCTGCAAACAAAAGCGAGCCCGACCAGTGACCGTCGAAAGCCTAAGAGCTTTGGGGATCACACTTTTTGTTAGTCCGAAAGATTTTTCTTTTCTTTTTTTTTTTCTTCTTAATTGTGGAATTTAATAGCATGTATTACACTTACAACTTAATGTAATGAAGAAAATAAAAATAATAAATGAGGTTTGCTTGGTTTATTTTAACAAATATGTTCTTTGACATAATATATACATATAATCATGGCAATAACTTTCTAGGATGATGAACATGGTCTTCCTGTTCACTTTTAACGTTAGCAGCAAGCATACTTGCTACCGTGTTAAATGCCTAACAATTTAATTAATTAAATGTTACTTTTGCTTTAAATGTGCGTATTTCCATTGGTTTAAGACGAATCTGTAACGAAGATGGATCATCTGCGTTTTTCTTGGCGGGCGTACGAGGTGGCATTTGGCCGCAATCAGTAAGAGCGGCAAGACAACCGCCGACTTTCCATTGAAGCCTTACGTCATCTTCCAATCGGTGATTAGCTCCTAACGTGGTTTCTACTAGGGATTCAATTTTAAAAGTGGTAAACAAGTCCTGAAAAGTCAATAATCCTAAATTAATAAATTCCAAATCTAAAAGTATTCACTTACGTTTAAGTCTACAGTAACGTTGTTAGCATTTTCGTGTTGCTCAAGAATGTGTTCTAAACGTAAAAGGACCGTATCTGCATCCCAGTGTTCTAAAGTCAATATTTGAACGTCATCCGGTAAAGGCCTCTTCAATCCAGCAAACTAAAAGTATTTTCGTGTACAATCTTTCTTATGTTATAAAACAACAAAGACAAACCTCAAACTTAAAGCTGTTTTGAAGATTCTCCAAACTGTTTTCTGATGATTCGGCGTTTGCAACAAACACCCATGGTGCTAAAAGTTTCCTTTGGGCTATTTCCCTTTGCTTTCTTCTAGTATAGCCTTTCAAATTAATTACGTTAGATGGGTTGCTAAGAAAAATCATGGTAATAACTCACCGGAATTTCCAGTAGGCACATTAGAACCGAAAGTAAGATAAAGCTGTCCTCTTGCTACCATACCTTTTCCAAACTCTGTTTCATTAAGGGCTTCACCAACGCCAAAAGCGTCATCTTTTAATAGACGCCTATGTACCTAGTAATTATAATGAAAAATTAACTTAAAAAATAGAAAATTAACAATTTACGCACCATCAGTTCTAATTCGCCCATACTTAAGCTGGCGCCACCTTGAGCACGATCAGTCAAAACGGCTAATTCTACTGCTTTTTGCTCATCTATGATGCTAATTCCAGACGTTACGGGATAATAATTTCCTGCAACGGCTTCTTCTTTGGAATAATTGTATGTCGCTCTGTAATCGTTACGTCTGGTTATGAGTTCACGCCCGTTGGAATCCGTCAAGAATGTTTCGTGGTTTAAATTGGTAGTGAAACGGGAGATGATTTCTCTGCTTTGATTGTCACTAAAATTAAACTTATATTACAACCATAGGAATCATTTAAAATGTAACTTACCTAATATCAATAGGTCCAACTAGCCAATCGAATTCTACATGATTTTCTTTTTTGTAAACTCTTATTATCTGTTTGTTCCAGTCGTTAAATGTTTGATGAGCTTCATCTACTAAATCGCCTTTGTAAATTTTAGTAGTTTCAATGAGACTTTCAGTAAATGGCTTTGCTGTGGGATTCTTAGGATCTGGCCTAAATATGTAGGCACCTGAAGAACGATTTTCGAACACCATATTATTACCTTGTGCGCCAATGTAATACATCAGTTCCTGTCTCACAGGAAGGGTCAAACCGTTCAATGTTGCAGCATGCATAAAACCGGTATTAGAATTAATTTGTACTTGTATTTTCTAAAACAACAAACTTGTAGAAAAGCAACTTAGAAATCTCCTGTGTCATGCAAACCTCGTCATCACCCAATGTAAAAGAATTTGAAGGAGTTATATCTTTCGGTTGTTTTCCAAAATTCTCATTTACCACGTAGTATGACTTTAATCCAAGTGGTGGCAAATCTTCTGCCAAAAATACTAAATCAAATCTAGAGGATTGAATGTTTGGTAGGTTAAAGTTGTCAATACTTGGTGTAGTTTGCCATTTCACAGTTTCTCCTAAAAGATATAAAGGACGTAAAGAAAATTTGAGTTTTTGAGATTATCAATTACCTTGTGGACCAGTGATGGTAAACCTATCTGAATCGACCGGAAGTCTTACATATTGTGATACTTTTCGACTTAACGGATTATGAATAGTAACAACAAATCTTTTCTTTTGTGAAGCTTCACAGTGGCTTACATTTGCTAACAGGCAAGATTCAAAATTAAGGTGAACCTGTTGCCCATCTTTGCTCAAAATTATCCTGCGATTTAAAGCTGCAAGTCAATATATATTCAAACCAACAAAAAGTTTAACTTACGGTAAAGCTTCGTTCACAGTTTTATGAGATTTATCGAACGCCTTCATAACAATCCTAGCGTAATCTTGAGCGACGTGTTGCTTTTCAGTGCCGGTAATAGCATCGTGATGTTGCATTATACCCATTGCTGATTTAAGGTCAAAAAGGTTTTTGTCAAGTTCAGTTGCCTTCTTTCCAGACAGTGCTGTTAACTGCTTTGTAACCTTAAAGATGATTCTTGTTAGTAAAATACAAGCTTTTTCTAACGTACACCTGACAATGACGTACCTGCAAAAGATTATTTCCCTGTCGTTCAAATCTCTTTTGTGTTGGCCTTGAAGTGTAATATCCAGACCAGTATGTATGATAATCGGAAGCGTATGGGATAAAATCGTCAGTTTTAACTTGAAAACTGATGTTATTCCGTTCAGCATCTTCATTAACAGCTTTAATGTAACAGCCTGGAGTGGAATACAGTAGATTGATTCTTCTTCCTTGATAGTCCCTTTGGATATTATCACGATAAGCCCTAGAAAGTATTTATTGTACTACTTATGTGCCTATTACAGGAAAAATGTAAATCTTACTTAATAAGAATGTCTAAGTTCTTGAAAGAATAATGAGCGTCCTGATAAGTAAAGTCATTTCCCATGGTGATAATAATGTTGTTGGTTGAATAATTTCTTGCTTGTTTATTTACAAAGTCGGTAAAATCTTTTACCTAAAACAAAATAAAGTTTGAACACCTATTCAGTTGTACGTTGGAGAAATTCTACATATTATACAGTCAATAGTTTTGCTTTCTTCTTGTCTCTTCCTTTTTATATTTCTTCATTATTTGTTTTAGTTTTACTTTCATCACATGAAATTATATGCGACTGCCACCATCGTCCAAACTCCAACATTTCACCCTCCACAGTTGACACTTCGAGCTTGAGACCCCAGCTGCTGAAATTCTTCTTCCGTCCGTCACCGTCTGGGCAATTCCCTATTCTCTTCTCATCATTATCCTCTCCCAAATCCTCCCGAACCGTGAAGGGTTGTGATTCAGAAGAAAACGTTCAAACGTTATCATCCAGTAATCCTCCCGCCTCTTCGGCTGCGCACCACTACCTCCAACACCATCGACATCCCCACCACCACTCATCAACATCACTAAGACGCAGCGTCCTGAAATTCGACGCTATGTGAGCCAGCCTTCAGCATCCAGCGACTCCAGTCCATCTACATTCACAAGAACCAACCAACAAGATCCACAGATGATTACCGAAAAGCTCGGGCTCTCTCTGGGTTTACTTCTGCTACGAAGATTATCTTGCACTTCCACTCTTGTTCCTGCTAAGGCCCAGTTTTTATTTTAAACCACCAAGCCAAGGTCCAATAACATCGCCGTTTTTGCACACCAGCCGTCAATTGACAAGACAGCCGCGTTGGAGCCTGTCGACCGGAAGCTAGAAGCCGCAACCGCCAACGTCGTCGCAGCCACCCCCTCCCTCACAATTACTGAAGAGCCTCGCCAGACAGAAGACCACGACCCAAAAGAGCGTATATCATTTCCAACTACGACGCCCCAGGATCGGACTCCGGCTTCGTAGAACCAAACGAGTATAAACCACCGTCCACAAGGTGCCGCCGGCACGCGCAGAGAGCCAAGGAAGCTCTATCACTCCTCCAGTACATCTGAATCACCACCCCATGTGGTTGCACCACGAGCCGCCACACCGCAAAGTTCATCGAACGTGCCTTCATGGACATTCTAAGTGGGTGATTGCAAGTGTAGTACAGAACAATTAGAGCAGTGCAGTGAGAACTAAGCTGGTCGTACGTCACCAAGGGTCTGACGCCGACGTCTTTTAGTGATATGAGAGGTGGTGGGAAACAGACCCAGCATCAGTTAATATCTTAAAACTTACCTTATTTGCTAAGTTATATTCTGTACTGGTAGTATCTGGAATGAGTGGATCGTCATTGCTTAAAACATCAAAATAGAAACTAGGTGGCGGACTGTAGTGGTTATACAAAGCGTGCGTAAACACGAAGGTGTCATCTTCTGCAAAAATATTATTCGTGCTTAATCTACTTATAACTGTGAAAATTTACAAGATTCTCTTACTTAAACTGGCGCTTCCTCTCCATAACATCTCGGCGGTTTTAGTTTTCAATCGTTCACCTTTATCTCTCCAATCGAGCCGAGCGAAAAAGAAAGCATCAAATCCTAGTTGGGCAAAAATAGATGCCATCTCTCTAGTGTGTCCAAAAGGATCGATTTGCCAACCAATCTTAGGACGTCCACATTCACCTAAGATGTCATGAACGTATTTTAAACCAAACGTAAATTGGTCGATGGTCGATTGGTAGTGTACAGCAGCCTCGTCGTTCATACTCCATGCACCGCCAACAATCTCCAGTTGCCCATTATTGATTAGATTTATGAATTCTTGTCGTTTGTCTTCGGTTTGTTCAAGCCACCATTTCCTCAAAAAGGCACTTTCTACTTGGATAAACCTGAAGTGTTATAAGACTTCTTATTAAAAGCAAACGCTGAGGTTTTGTTAAATCTTACTTCCTCTCTGGATTTTTTTGTAATGCCATTACAACAGAATCAATGATATATTGCACTCCGGCAAACTGTATGCTGCTATTTGCTGAAAAGAAAACGTCGTATTGATATATTCAAATATTATTATTATTAACTTACTTCCATAATAATACTGATCTACAGTTTTCAACCATCCTACGTCATCATGCGAATGAGCGACGATGTGCACATTTAAGGCGTCAGGATCGGTACCAGTGCAAGCCTAAAATTAAAATAAAAGTTAAATAGATAGTTGCAAGTAGAGAAAGTACCGTAACTTACTTGATAACCACACTGATTCTTGGTGGGTTTCGTTACTGGTATAGAAAGTACCACAACACTTACACAAAGTAACAACAAGCATATTGTAAACTTCATGATGTTCTAGAAAATACACAGAAACTAATTAAATGCAACAAAGTTTTAAAAAATTAGGTATTCACATATTTTAAAATGCACTTACATAATATATTATGTATCTATGTCAAAACAGGTTCCCACTTTACATTACACAACTAATTGAAAAATTTTAAAACCAAATATTGCAGAGTAGCAACTAACTTTTATTCCTAGAAGTGTTTGTTTCGAATAAATTGCTGATAATAAGTAAATGAACTTGATTTAAAAGTCTTATATATATATAGACCATAACTCAGTACCTTTCCAGGATCGTACTTTTAGAATGATCTTGAAATGAACAATACTTTTATCACAGACATATTTACACGTGCCTTTATTATCTAAGCGATAAAAATAATTTAAATGCGACCCTGCACAAACTCAAAGGTGTAATAAAATAGATCACTTATTAAAGTACTCGACAACTTGTTTTGAAGATCTTAAGTAATGATTACGATAAATCTGATCAGATATTATTGACGTGGAAATTTTAAAATCCGTTTTATCTTTGTTACAAATCAGTGAATCCTGGGTTAAAAACCGTGTACCTACCCAAAGCAAGGCGAGCGATAAAAACAGGTACATTTTATTAAATTAACTGAAATATTCTGGCACTTCATCTATCACCTTTCACCTAAAGCAATGTCTGCGTATCTGGGTGCAAGTGCAAACAAATTAACTTCTGAGAGATTATAAGTTTTATGACCTTATTCAATAAAATTAATTTGTTAATGCCATTTACTGTTATTTATTACGTTTGTTAATAAGTTTACAAACAAAACCTTGTTGTTTGTTAGTGATGTTAACGACTTGTTTTTTTTAATTTATTAAATAGTCTAGTTTTGAATTCATTTTAAAGATAAAATAAATAATGAGAGCTAAACAATAATTCTTGAGAATACCAGATTAAAATAAAAATATTAAACAGAACTAATCTTTTATAATTTACTAACTATACTATACTTACGCCAGTAAAACAGTTTTATGGTTTTAATCTGTTCATTTCGCGAGATTCTCTGAAGACTTAAACGATTTTTGTTTATTTGCCATCAGGATCACAGAAGTGCAAAGGGTTGCCGTTTAAAAGTTTCCCTGTTAAACGCGGTCGACTTAACGAGGTTCTACTGTACATCATTAAAGTTAAAACATGCATCCCAAAAGGAGGTCGAGGAGGAAATAAATATCGGCAAACGTTTTATGGTTTTAATCGGTTCGTTGGACCTGATTGGATATTTAATAAAAGTATCCTAGGTTTTCACGGTCCCTAGTGGTGAGCTAACGTGAGGGCATCAAAACAAAACAACGAAATTTTCGGACTTTTTCAGCTTTTCGCTTATAACTCCTAAACGGTGCTTCCTAGCAAAAATTACACTATGTAAGAATTGAAGGCCATTAAATTTTGCGTCGAACGAGTACCATAACTTTATAACTCGGTGGTATGGTCGAAATCAACAGTCGAAAAACGACCATTTTTTTGCAACTTTGTCAAAAACTGAGATAATGGTCTTCAAACGTCTGCAACTTGGAAAAGCCTACTCCAAATAATGGAAGTTGTAGAACATCAGATTCTGCGTACTAGATTTGGCCAAGTACGCATGTCGAAATTTGAAATTATCCAAATTCTGTTTTATGCTAAGCGGCATGCAAATCAAGTTCTCGTACCCTGCTGTTACAGGAAGTACATCTGCAATAATTAACTTAGTAATTGGTATTCTGTCATTGGAAATAACTCATAAAAAAGCAATCAAATACCAGATAATTGTTTTTATTAAGAAATGATATTCAAATTAACTGCAAATCAAAATTATTTACAGTTTAATGTACTATGGAGACTTCCTCGGGTGTATAGATAAAGACAAGGTCATTAACCACTTTCGGGGAAATGGTCTCCTCTTCCTCAGCTTGAAGAGCTGTAATAGAGAAAGGGAGACTCATTAGTCACATGAAATACCTACCCAGCACAGTAACAATATTAAATTGATGAAAAATGCAAGAATATGGGAAAATATCATGATAATAAGAATGGTTAAAAATTCATCGACATCGGGTTCGTCTCTGATGAGTACCGTCGGGATGATATCGTCGTCAGCAGTGTTCGAACATGTCTGCCCCTTGCATTCAAAACAGATGTTCGAACACTTCATTCCTGCCTTTTGACAAGAACATCCACCTGTGCATCCCTTTTGACATTTGCAAAAAAAACTCTGTTTAGTACTTCCGCTGGAACTGGCGGTTTGGTGGTCGTTGTGGAGAGCAAACCATGTTTGGACGACCTCCATCCCCACTCGAGTGGATCTTTTTCTTTTCCCAGCCACATCTGAATCTGGCTGTACGTCCTGAGGAAATGCTGTTGAGCGGCAGCCTAAGTGAGAAGCAAACTGGTCATACATGACAACAAGAAATTCTTTCCTGCTGCCTCCACACCAACTTTTTTAAAGACCTGCACAACTACAACTCCTTTTTCTTTTCAAGGGTTTTACGAATTTTATTTCTTCCTGTCTGAAAAATGCTGACGTGTTGCATCCACTGAATTCGTGCAGGAGCAAGATATGTTTGTTTTGGAAGCATCAACAAACTTGAATTTACTGGGAGAATAGATGGTGTGTCCTCTTCAACGATGATCACGGACTGTGAAATAATGTTAAGTGAAATGTCAATAGCTGACGTAACAATGACTGTCTGCATCTTCCACTGCAACCTTCACCGCGAATCCTAGATGTAAGCATAGAAATGAGTCCTCCTTTGTTGGCATCGTTGGAAAAAACTGCTCTTTTGACATAGTGGAAGTCATCGTTTCATCAAACACTACGTTGGCTGCAGCTGATTTCATGTTTCGCCGAAAGCGCTCTGCTGTTTTAATATTTTTCAAGGATCCATCATCTAGATACCCATCGAAAACGATGGTGGTCCCAGGTATGTTATAGAACTTTTTCACGTAATCGACGTACTTGATTAGGATGGCTGCGAAAGTTTCTTTGGACCACCAGACCATTCTGTGCAGAAGAAATCTACCGTCAAGAACATATGCGGGGTTAGCCAACCGCTACAGTTCCTTATCTTGATTGTTAGAAAACAGATTGTTTCCTTTTTCACAACCCTGCTTCGTCAAAAATCGAGAATGGGCCTTCAGGTTTTTGTCAGTTTTCTTAAACAACAATATTCGTTTAAATATTGTGTCAGAGTTGACAGGTACAGCCTAATCGTGAATCCTGACTTTGAAGTTGGCGCATTTGAGATTTGAAATTTGACATTCTTGAAAATGCTGTTAATTGTGTTGGCAGTACTTTTCATCCCGACCTCTTCAGCTTGATGGCAATTGATGTTACCATCCCCCATAACTCCTGTGCTGATTGACATGATAGTTTCCTCAACTGGAAAAAAATTGTGGGCTGAAAACCACTTCACAAATTTTAAAACGTCTGAGTTGTCTCTTCGAATCTTAGACAATCTGGCATCTATATACTGCTCTGACGTGGCAAAAGTGGCACCACGGAATTGTTCTATTTGGAGAAAAATTTCCATAATGGGTCTCATTGGTGAAATCTAGTTGACAAGAACGCTGTCTGTTATTCCTCGCCCACGATTCACATCACCACCTTCTGTTTTCATCGGCCGTGTCAAAGTTTGTTCGATGGTCATAACTTGTCGGATTTTCTTATTGTGAAGAACTCTTTGTCCACAAAACGATCAGTCAGTTTTCATTTAAGGTCAGCAATGTCTTGTAAATAAAGTTGTGACGACTTAGCATACAGGAAATGTCCACTGGCATGAAAGTATGGCAACATTCGTTGCACACTTTGTAGATGGCCGTGCCAATCACCACTCCTTTCAGCATGTATGAAGTTTCACAGTTGGGCCATTTTGTTCTAGTTCAAGTAGTTTGTCAGAGAACTTTTTAATCATAAATTCTGTATGGTGGATGCTGCAATGTCTATGGTAGGTTTGCCAATGTTATTAAGAACCTCCAATATGTAATTATTCGCTTCATCTGTTATGTCCAGCATGGAGAGTACACATTTGGCCAAAGCAAGGTAAGCTAACAAGTGTCCCCTCGCGGCTCTGGAATATGCGTGTCAACTCAACACTTTCTCGATTGATGCAGCAGCATATTGTAGGCTGAACAAATCCTGTAATCCACTGCCATTCATTATACAGGGTGTATTGTTTCAGGTAGAGAATATCAAAGCTAGTCGATTCTACTATGCAAGAAACTCTAGAGTACTAATTTGTTGTTAACTCTTTGGTTGTGGAAATATTGAGAGTTTTAGTTTTTATAATTTGCTTATGACTGCCCAAAAGCATTAAATAAAAGTAACCACCCATAGTTTAGGTACCAGAAAACATAAATCAATCATATTTTTCTCCTATTTACCAGAAATTTTCTTTAAAATGGCTTTTACGTAATGCAATTGCTTTGATTTACTTGTTTGTAGAAGATATTGCAATACTGTATTATTTAATTAGACCTGCAAAAATGTTACTACAAGGTAACCACGTTAATAAACTTATGACCTATTCTTGCTCTACTTACAATTTTCATACAACGTTGCAAGTATTAAAAATTTTAAATGACCTTTATTTCGAAAAATATGCGTTTAAGACGAACATTTTTTCAAGGAGAATCGAGCATTGAGTAAAGGATTTCCTTTACTCAATGAATCGAGTGGTGCTAATATTCTCCACCTGAAATAATACACACGCTGTATATATGCAACCCAATAAGCAGTAAGTTGCAGAATGCATCACGTTCCTTTACACTGAACTACAATATCCACGATATTTACTTAGAAATATTTTAAATGCTAAAAATGCAATGTCCATGTAATTTATTATTAAATTAGTGTTTTTTACATTAAATAAAAAATTAAAAAAATTGTTTATTACGTATTGATGCTAGTGACACCTAGTGACAAGTCCAGTGTATTTCGGCTTTAGGGGATTATCTTTATAGAAACACAACGTAGTGTAGATTTGTTTGATCACAGTTGGCCACATTGATTTTTGAAATTGCTCCATGCTGTCAGGTTGGGAGGGAAATTTAAATAGCTACAAGACCTGGGTTTGGAATATCACAATAATAATATGTTTTAGGAACGTTGAGAAGTTTGAAATCTGGAGGAAACAGGAGCAGAAAGATGTAAATTATTGTGCATGTGAGAGGAGAATTAAAAGGAATAGTGGCACTGAAGAAATGTATTATAAGTGTAACCGAAGTGATTCTACATGCTTATAGTATTTATAATATTCATAAAATTATACATTCATTATAAATTACAGGTTTTGAAAGTAATTGCTGTAAAAGAAGTGCCAAGACTGGTGGCAGCTTTAAATCTCTGGAGTCTACCCTTCACATATAGTAGCAAAGGTTGTGGAGAATGGTGTAAAATGATTAGTAAATAAAATATCAAACATCAAATAATATTAGTTTCTTTAGGTGCTGTTACCATTACATTTGTGGAAACACACGTATAGGATATATAGATGAGCTGAGAGCAAAACGTTTAACAAAATTGGAGCAATATAAGATAATGGAACAATTAAGTGCTGGAGTATCAAATGAGAGGATATTGAAGGATGCAAGAAAAATTGGAGACAATTAGCTAGAACATTATAAACGTATTGGAAATGAGCGACATTCAGTATTTAAACAGGAAATTTAATATTGACAAAAAGAGAGACAGCAGTGATATGATACGATAGCAACAGCAATAAGAGTAGCAGAAATGAATCAAGATGGAAAGAACTGTGTATTTCTCTTTAAAAAACTATTTTTGTATTATATTGTTAATTCTTAGTAGATTTTTATTTTTATTAATGTTTTTTATGCACTGATAGGGTGTAAAGTGATTTTTCTAAATTAATATTTAACGCTACAAATTAAAAAGATGACATTGAACAGGACCATAGGTATAAACAGAAAGCAAATGTTAAATAGGTTCGTTTATATGCCATCAATTAAAAAACATTAATATCTTCTTTCATCAGTTTGAGTGGTGTTGGTCTTATATCTTAAATTATTGGGAAAAGAGGTGGCAGCAATGGTAGTTGGTAGATATTGTTGTAGGTGAGAGAAGAAACATACTTTGCTTTAGGATTTACAAATAGAATGAAAGAAGAAGTAGAAGAACAATTTGTGTAGATGAAATACATGGAACTACTAAATATAATTGGGTGTATATATGTAGTGTTTGGAACTAATGTGACATCAACGCTTAACAACTCTATTTTTATGGTCTCTATTCGCTGCTCCTTTTGAGTCTGTGTATAGAATCGTTTTTAATAAAAATTCATTTTAGCTTAAAACCAGTTT
>VTPC01008100.1:0-44551 GCA_011009095.1 Ignelater luminosus
GCCAGCGGAAAACTTGTGCTCTTGATAAGCACTGTTTCCCATAGACCTGTTTCAACTTTTCAAAAGTCACACTCGCGGATTCACCAAGTTTAACACAAAACTTTATTGCACAACGTTGCTCTAAATTCCGATGCTCCATTTCTGTAACACACAACAAAAACACAACTTCACTGATGGCGCTGTCAAAAATAATGTGTTAGCTATACGGAGTTGTAACTCGGACTGAGGAAGTGGAAGCGATAAACAAACCGTTTAGCACAGGCCGGTAGACACAACGTTGCCAGATCTCCCGCAGTGTTGCCAGTCTCATTACTTTTCTCACACACCTCGTATCTTAAACATTAAGTTTCCCTGTAAACAAAATATTGTGTGGAAGCCGGAACTTATTCATCAAGTCCTTTTCGTTGAAATTATTTAGACACACCTTGTATACAGTCCCTTGCATTCATAAAAAACATGTGCATGTCTAGAAACATAAAAAAGAGTCTCTTCATTTGAAGTTAAAATTTCAAAGGTCTGTAAATGTAAAATAAAATTTCTTCAATTCCCAATTTCAAAGATAAAAAGGTTTCCAAAATAAAATTTCTCCCTTTATTTTTAGAGAGCCAGATACCTTAATTATAAAAGTGGCAGTTTGTTGAAACGAAATTTTTTAATACACTATTATGAACTGAATTGCATCGCTTTTAATAGTTTTAGAAAATACTCTTCAAATGTCAGACCAAACCAATTTATTCCAGGATGTGGTGTGAAGACATTCTTTTTAGAGAAAGATATATTTCTTGTAATGATATGCAAAATTTATCTTTTTAATTGCCCAATCGGAGATCTGTGACTTTCCCGATCTCCAATAATATCTTTTCGCTCCAGTTGCATGAAAGAACGGTCTTATAGACCCCAGTACTTGGTTTTTAACTTGAGAATCCCATAAAACTTCAGTAGCGCTCTCTTGTGGGAGTTCCACAGCGCGTGGGTGATTAAGAGTTCCTCTAAAATGCATTTTAAATGTCTGTGTATAAAAGTTTATTGCTGACAGTAAGATAGATACATCCTTCTCCTCTGTGAACAAATTTCTTGCTAAACTCACATGAACTCTTTTTGATTAACCAATCAACGTTTCGTAACATTCTTGTGCGCCAATAGAATCGTCTGGCTCTCCAGTCTTCCAAAATGGTTGTAGGATGGTTTATCACTACTGACCTCCAATTTTTCAGGGAGATTCTTGTTGTCTTCGGGAAAGATATACCGTACGGCGTCTCGGGACTTTAAAAGTCGTTTGTGACATCTTATCATTGCGTGGGTGTAGATTCCACTGCCATGAAGATTCTATCTTCTAGTTACAACAAAGGAAGTGGATTCCTCTACTCAAGCTTTGTCTGATTGTGCTAAGCTGCAGTAGATCAGTGAAACATTCTATCCTAGCATCCTCTGTTTGCAGGAAGTTATGGAATTATTGTAAAACAAAGTTTCGTCTTTAACCCATTAGAGAATCATTTAGCTTTACTGACTGTACCCGACGGCAGCGGAATTGCACCAGTTTATTATATAATTCCCTCGATACAAGATGATATTGTTTTACTGTACACCAAATCCCGTTATGAGAATCCGAACAATGGATTATTGTGTTCCAAAAGAACAGTAGAATCAATCCATAACAAGATTTAAAAGAAAGAATTGTGCCCCACCAATAAAAATCATTTGCGAGACAAGTGGGAAGCCATTTATAATCTTTCCAAGCTATTAGAACGCTTGATAAACCTCAAAAAAGCCTTGAACGAAATAGTAATGCAGCAACTTTGGTTCCGTGACTTTTTCACTTCACCAGACCAGTACAAGATTCATTGTGGGCGTCGTGTCCATGGGAAGCTGCTTAAGAGTGTTGTGGCAGTAAGAGTAAGATTAAAAAAAAGTATTGCTCATCTAGACTACTAGAACGACTTGTTGTATTTAATAAAGTTCCTTTTGGGACTAAACACAATTTTGTAATAGTATAAGTTACATTAAGGTAGATCCATTTTCATAGTTATTTAATCTTTAGGTAAACAAAATTAGCAAATCAAAAGCCACTATTTAGATCACTTGCTAGCATTAACCTGTTTAATACAGCAGATGACGGTTGATAAAAGTTTATTGACTGGGATTCATTTTGAGACAGTCGCTCTGACGCTTATTAGCGGTGCAAATATCGAGTCACGTACTCACAATTACATTTTAGGTTAAAATATTATTTCTTCTCCATTTAGTGTCATTTCTCTTTGAATGAAATCTGGAACCGTTCATCAAATCTTGTTAATTATATTTCAGCAAGTCAAACAATAACGAAATGTTTTAATTCGTGTTTTGTATATTGAATTTCACATTTTTAATTTGTTTGCATTATATTTATGTACTAAGCAACTGCTTGTGTTTATGTGTAGGTTCGGTTTAATCAAATTTCAAGAGTTCGAATTGAATGTAAAGAGTAACCCAGTCAGTCTAGTTATCTTTTATAAATTGAACATGCGCCTATCGTGTTTATTATCCAGAATTCTGTTAATTTTGTTAAATGTTTTATTTAATTTCCAGATTCCCATTTAAGGATTTGTTGATATACAAGAAAGAACTAATAAACAATGGTTTTTGTCGTAAATACGGTAATAATAAATCTTAAATGATTGAAGATGACTTTAGTGTCAATCGATAACCATTCCTGCAATCCACCTGCACTATGCAGAATGTACAATGAAATAATAAAATAATTCTGGAAAGCTACTTTATCATTTCCATCTTTGATCCAGGATATTCTATGTAAATTCCTCTACTTTTATGTTTAATTTCGGGAGTTCCTATCATACTCGTAGGTTTATCAGTCACAAACCAAATACATGAATATGCTAGTGTGAGCCTATATTATCTTTTATAAAATTCTCTAAAAATGCATTTTAAATGTCAATTTATGAAAGTGTATTACTGGCAGTAAGATAGATACAGTTATCTCCGCTGCTAACAAATTTCTTGCTAAAACTCACATGAACTCCCTTTTGATTAACCAATTCTTGTTCGACAATAGAATCATCTGGCTCTCCATTCTTTCAAAATGATTGTAGGATGGTTTATTACTACTGACCTCCAATTTTTTAGGGAGATTCTTGTTGTCTTCGGGAAAGACATACCGTACGGCGTCTCACGACTTTAAAAGTTTTTTGTGGCATCTTATCATTGCGTGGGTGTAGATTCCACTGCCAAAAAGGTTCTATCTATTCTATTCTAGTTACAAATATTTTTATGAGCCCATCGCGAAAGATTTCTACTAGCAAGTGGATTCGCCTACTCAAGCTTCGTCTGATTGTGCCAAGCTGCAGGGAATCAGTAAAACGTTGTATCCTGGTATTTTCTGTTCGCAGGAAGTTACCGCATTATTGGAAAACAAAGTTTCGTCTTTAGCCCAGTAGAGGATTATAAACATTTCTCTTACCAAGATAAACGTGTTTGTGGGACACGCTAGAAGTTTTATCATAATATTCCAAAGTCTTGCCAAAACCTTAGGAAGGAATCTTCGATTGAATTATATTTTTTTACACACACCTTGCTCCGTGATTTTCCTTTTGCAAGGTCAGTAGAGATCCAGTAGAAGTCTTGTGAGGTCAGAGAAGCTGTCCCAAATGTGTTAGTGAGTTAAGCTAAGATTATATTTGCTTTAGGAATAATAAACTTATGATGCAAAAAGTAAAGCGTCACCTAAAGCTTTAATCATTTTTAGAGTAAGTTTCTTTTGCTGTTGTATAATTTCACCTTCCAGGTTTGAAGTGATTGTACTAGGCTTAAGTTAGACGTATTTAGTTCAAATTCCAGTTAACCAGGTTATTAGCTAGTAGAGTTTTAAGCAGTTACAATTTCTTGATTTGGTGTCGTTTGAAACTGTTGATTGATAGGGAGAATTAAGGAGAATCAATGTAGTTGCTACCGCTGACAGAAGTCGAAATAATCCATTCTTGCGTACTTCAGTTTGCAGATTGCTTAAATTCAGTAGTGGTGCGCTGAATTTGTAACAGTAGGGCACGTACATTCTGAAATTACTATTTCGAACAAATTTCCGATTACGTTCGATATTAAAATTATGAAACTTGTACAATATTTTCGTGTGATACGAGGGTTGCTATTTATATTTCTGGCCTAACAATGAAAAAACAAGTATTTATGATCAAAACTAGTTTTATTGTTTTTCAAAATATTCTCCATTAAGATTGATACACTTTTCCATGCGTTTGAACCAATTTTCGAAGCACTTTTTCCACTCTGTTTGAGGCAGCTCCAAAATATGCGTTTTGAAACAAGAAACAGCTTCTTCTGGTGTTGAAAATCGTTGACCACGCAGTTTGTTTTTGATGTACGGGAATAAAAAGAAGTCATTGGGTGCCAAATCAGGGCTGTATGGTGGATGGCCCATCAACTCGACCTTCTAGCTGGTTAAATATTCAATTGTTTGAACAGCGGTGTGAGAGCTTGCATTGTCATGATGAAGAATGATTCGCCTCTTCTTTGAAGTTCTCCGAATTTCTCCAATGACTTCTGGCAAACAAATGGTTGTGTACCATACAGAGTTGACCGTTTTACGTTGCTCTAACGCCACTGTTGCCACGTGACCGGTAATGCCAAAGAAACAGGCAACCATTTGCTTCGATGTGCTTCTTCCGCCAACAACTTTTGTTGGATTTGGCTCGTCTTGAAAGGCTAACACAGTTGATTGCTGTTTTGTTTCGGGTTCATATGCGTAGATCCATGATTCGTCACCTGTGCAGATGTTATACACAGCCTTTGATGCACCTTTCGCAAATTTTTTCAACATTTCAATGCACCAGTCGACGCGAGCCTTCTTTTGAGCATTGGTCAGGTTATGCGGGATCCAACGTGAACAAATTTTTTTTACGGCCAAATGATCATGTAATATCTTGTTGATGCTAGTCATACTAATGCCCAAAGATGCCTCAATCTCAGGGTATGTCACATGACGATCTTGTTTAATCAGTTCACGCACAGCATCGATGTTTTCAGGCACAACGACAGATTTTGGACGGCCTTCACGGATTTCGTCCTTGAGTAAACATCGGCCACGTTTGAATTCATTATACCAGTTTTTTACAGTGCTGTAGGATGGAGATTCATCGCTGTATAATGTATTAAGTTCATTGATGCACTCTTGTCGTGATAATTCACGTCGAAAGTTATGAAAAATAATTGCACGAGAGTGTTCACGGGTCAATTCCATTTTTTACTAGAGAATGCACTCAAATGACAAAATGTTGTGGTTGAGGTTATGTTCAACAATGTAAAGTTTACACCAGAAATGTCAGCTGACGCCTGAAAACAGTCAGTGTTGCCAAGGCCAGAAATATAAATAGCAACCCTCGTATTTTCGAATAGGCTGTTTCCTGATCACTTACAATTAGTTTGCTAATCAATTTATTTAGATTTTTGTTTCAATATTAAATACCGTATTTTATTTTTGAATCCAGTATATGTATTAATTTATTAATATATTTACTTGTGTTTTCGTGCTTTTGCTTAACAATTTTTCAGGAGTTCACGTGATTGACAACAGGTCGATCTGACTGACTGTCGACCAAACCTTCGTTGGATTGTAACTGAGCCTAACCTACTTATTATTCTGAGTTTCCGTAAAGCTTTTATTAAAAGAATTCACGTAACAATACTGCTTTATCGAACTCTAAAGTAAGCAAAGCTTTAATCTGCTACTCTACTTTTTTCTTGCACATAAGGCAAATGCTGACTTTTATCGTCGTACCTGCCCGTCTCCGATACGCCAGCCAGAGCTGACCAGAAGGCAGTCTAATTTGTGTTGACACGATAGGTTATCGTGTCAAGATCTAAAACCCTGTTTTTTCCGTAAGAAAAGGTTTGGTTTCAAAATATATTAATCATCTTTAGCCATAACTGAAAAACTATTATAAATGAAAATGGCAATAAATGTGGTTGGTTACAAAGCAATATCAAGAAGGGCATTAGCAATAAATAAGAGGCAAAATTCTAAGACACAGAGAAAAGCAAATAAAATTTACTTTCTAGTTAAAGTACAGGTTTAATTAGATAGATAAAGTAATAAAATGAATACAAAAAGAGTATTTATAGTTAATGAAGAAATGCTGATACACACAGGTGGAATATAATGATTTATGCTTAATAAGAGTATTTACTTGGAAATTATATAAGAAGAGAATAAAATGCAAATTCTGAAGTAAAATATTTAAACGGGATTTAAATAGATTGAATTAAGTACATATAGGTATGCGAAAAATATTTTACACTGAATATTTAACTCGTATATGCTTCTTAAAGAACGCTATATAAAGCTTATAAAATTTATAATTTATTTTTGTCGTGCAATAAATCACTACTTTGTTCTATGCAATAAATTAATAACTATCAAGAAATTGCAGTACTTCAACTTCTCGAACCAAACAAATAAGTACTGTGTAATATATTATCTGTTATAGCGAATTTGTAGTACAGATCTGATTAATAATCTAATTTTGTTATGTTAATGATATAACATTATAATTAATAGCATGCACTTAGTTGGTAATTAAATATCTATTAACAAAAAATATTCTCGTTTTACTTAAGGATATAAATGTAGTAGGTAGATATGTGTGTGTATTCGTGGGTTTCTTTTTTTATTTGTTTTTATGTAGCACGTATTCAACGAATTTGTTTCGCTATCAAATAACGAATAACTGTGAAATTTATAATCGATATTTGGTCCCTGTGAAAAATCTAATTTTCGGTTTTTATTAATAGGCTGTAATATATTTGATTAAGTGGAGTGGAACTCGTGAAACTTGTTCGAAACTAAATCATGGTATAACTTCGAACATTAATGATTTATTTATACGAGGAAGCTGTTAAAATTATTGGAACAAAAGATGTATTGGAATAACTTACAGTTATAGCATACCTTTACAAATATGAAATGGTGTAGAAACCAAAAGAATTTTAATCTCTATTACTGTAGTATAATAAATTAAAAATGAATAGCAAAATTGCATAACTCCTCCTGAGATATACAAAGAGTATACTATAAAAACATGGCTATAGGAATGAAATTAAATAGGAATGCGCAGTACCGCGTAGAACTGTTATAAAAAATTAAATAATTCTTTCTACATATCAAGGATTTTGAAAATTGGTAGCGCCAAATGAAAACAGAGTAAGATAAATATGAGAATAAGGTGACATGACAATATGTACGGAGTTAGCTGGTTAAATCACAACTAGGAACGCGAGCAATTCTACGCTACAAAGATCATTGAATTCACCGTCCTAGAGTAAGTAAATAATTTTTGTTTTATAATAAAAATTAAAATAAGGTAATTGGACTGCTTTAACTTATAAAATCATTAACAAAAATGATTACTTCCCTGTTCAGCGTCTTCTTACCCGCCATTATATACCAGGATTCTGAGGAATTCTCTTCTATTACATATCAACGATATAGCTGTCACTGTTTAATTTCTACAAACAACTCTTACCCACATTCATTACTGGTTACCACACTACTGTTGTTCTTTATTTCAGGAGTACTCTATTTTCTGTGATTTCTGAAACATATTATGATTTCTGGTGTAACTCTGAATTTATAGTATATAGTATATAGTCACAGCTAGATTTTGTGTGTTAAAGAGCAGTACTTGTCAAACACAACTATCGGCATGTAAAACCATTGCCTTTATCCTAACGAGAAGTATTGTAAATAATAGCGCAACATGCTAAGTAATAATACAGCTTGAACCATTGAAACAAATCAAGATTTTGAATCCGCAGTTGGGCCATATCAAACCAGCAGTAACCGGTTCTACTGATGTACGAATTGGGCATATTTGAATTTATTGCATCCAGAATTCCCGATAATCTTGGAGCTCCTTCTTCGTCTCCGAAATGATGTTTTTGCGTAAAACTATCGTTTCTTTTCAACCATCTTAAAAAAGATGCAGAGATTAATCTGCTTGTACCTACTTTTACTTGTAAAGTGCTGTTAGCAAAATTAACAAGATCTGTTTTTGGTTTTTGAATGACGATTTCTAAGCAGAACTTCCTCAATGCAAGTCTCAATGATATCAAACTTATAGGCTGGGTACCCCCTTTTTGCAACAATTTATTTCTGTTGTGGAAAATATTTAAGTTTTCGAATCCAATGTAATCAGTAATTTCATCGATATATTACACTGCATAGCTGTTTAATTTTGTAATTAATCATTTTCATGCCAAAATCAAACAGGGTTTTCTTTTTAAAAGAAAGCTCTCATAATTCCAATTTTTCTAAAAAATCAAATCAATAATTTAATTTCAATAAAGAAATTCTAGGTCATTTCAAAACACTTACATTATATATTGCACTTCAAAAGGAAAGAATACGCAAGTTGCAAATTCTGGTTCACGCAATAAAGAAGTGTATCGCCTTACTTCAAAAAAATATTATAGTAAATACAAAAACTGACTTCAGTCGCTTACGTCTTTTTTAAATATAGGTACTGTGCGTGTGAAGAAAAAAATATGTTCCTTACAAATCTGCCAACCATTCTGATCTAATCTGTTTTATTTCAGAAGGTAATTGTTTTCAAACTTTTCCTTTGGCCACCTTCTGAAACGAAAGCATGTAACTGACTTAAGATTATCCAAGTTTAATTTCAATTCTCGCATTAATTCATTTGATTACTCTGTGCTCGCAACTCTTCCATTTCATTAATCATGAAAAGAGAAGAACAATGTTTTGTTATTTGTGCCTGTTTAATCTTGGATTAAACAGATTATTTTCATTTAAAACATAATTCCAATTTTCTATAAAATTAAATTAAATCTAATATTTCAACACAAATTATTTTCGATAACGAAACGTTCTAGGTCATTTGCAATATATTAAAAGAAGTGCGTCACATTTTATTGTACAGGAATGTACCAGTCAGCATGTCTACAACCAAAGTGTATCTACTTACACAATATGAGAGTAGATAAAGTTACTATGTTATACTATAAACGTATTATAAATAAATAAAGAAAAGTCTAGGTCAGTAAAAAGATAAACTAATTGTAAACTAAAATTGCAGAATTGTATATTTTAATTGTTACTAGTGTTATAATGCATATTTGTTATTTTTTCTGTGTTACCTAGTTTGTAATTTGTTATTAATGTCAGCATGTCAATATTGTATAAAAAGAAAATTTGGAACGTAATAAAACAGTATCAATCATTCATTTGGTTTTTACTCAACAAATGTATTGCCGGAAATAACACATTACTACCACCTTAATGAGACTGTGAGGCTGCAGTCTCAGCAATACATAACAAACAAACTTTTTCTGAAGTTAGTTCAGTGCCAGTTGTGCTGGAACTGCGACACGGTTTCATCATGCGATTCATTCCTGTCTCTCATACTACCCGCATTTCATTAATATCATTTTCATAAAATCAAAGCAGGTATTAATAAATAATGTCTTTTGCAACAATGGATTAGAATTTCTAAAAACTCACAATTTTCGACAATAAAGAGACTCGCATTCACAATTCAAAAAATATATTTTAACAACACAGACCAGTACCGGTCATTACCGGTACACAAGTATAGGCAGATAAGGTTACACTGTATGTAGAATCATAGTAGAATAGCAATCTACAGAGTTGGTTTACAGCTTAAGATGTTACCAAAAGCTACTAAAGAAATCTACAACTGAAAACTAAAATTCGATACTTTCGACCTTGATTGTGTTTTTGTTTTTGATCTACAGCAGTTTACTTTTCTGACTTAAGGTAGCTTGTTATAGATCGCATTATATGTTATATTGAAATTAATTAGTTAACAGCACCTTAGAAACGTTAATTATGATGGTTTTTAAACGGAAACTGCATCAGCTAACAAACAATGGATATGGATAACTACCCTTTTGAGGGGTAGTAAATTGAGATTGCTTTTGAAGAATATATGGATTTTAGCTTTCTACACGTGATTCTGTAAAAGAAACTCAGATTTTTCAAAAGAGCTTTCGATTCGATCCCCTTTAATGTTGTTTTTCGTGGAAATTTAATGTTAGAATTTGGCAGGTAATTTTTCCAAACTTTTTTGCATTTTGCCCTCAAATCTGGTTATTTTCTAATTTACTGTCTTGGGCAAGAGAGGGTAGTTTACATAATGCAGTTTTAAAATATTAATTTCAATTTTTAAGATAAAAATAAATAGTAAGTAATAGTTGTAATAGCAATATTTTTTCTCTTTCGGAATTTATAAGAGAACAATAGCTACAGTGTCTTTGAAAATGTACAGCTAAGCTGCAATTGCCATAAAGATTGTTTCGTTTTCTTGTTGAAGAGAGGAGCATGATTTCAAGGTATCTATATTTAAATCTGTGTTTATTTAAAAACCTTTCCAAGTAAATTAAGATCACAAAAAATAGAAGGATCCTGTTCCAAATAGGTAATAGTTTATGGTAGGAAAAACAGCGATTTGAAGGTAATGGTATAGAATGCAATGGTGAGCAATTGCATTTAGTACTCCTATGGCGCTGTCGTATTTCGGACGACCGATGGAATCCCTTCTCCAGTGGCAGACGTGCTGAGCATCATTTTGACTGTACTACGTATTGCAGTATGCGATCCTATGAGACTACTCTCTTGTGCGTGCTACCGTGTGATGCGTACAGTTATTCTCTTCGTCAGACATTGTGTTGGGGGTATTTCGGTATCATTAACCTGGCTGTTCTCTCGTACATAGTACTGTATGATGAATACCTCTACTTTCCCGATGTAGAGTGTTTCCTATTTTCTCGTACGCAGTACTGTGTGATGACACCTTCCAAATTCTCACTGGCCGCAGAAAACTACCAGCGTCTCACGATCCACCTCGCTGGCAGAGCATACATTATTGTACAGGCTTATTGAATATATGAATGTGTACCTTACTATGAGAATTTCCCTTTACCTCCTTTCTTCAATGAACAAATTTTTTATATCCACTAAGAATTTGGCTTTTATTCTTTTACACTAATTGACTACTGGATTGCCGACCCTCCACTTGGTTACCTTGGAACCGTTAGAGATTCTATCCAGATAAAGGTATCTGGCGCCTCCGAGAAAACCACAACCACACAAAGGAATCGACGATCAAGGATGTCGCAAAATATAATAGTTGAACAAGTATACTACATAAGTTTCTTCATCAGTAACTTTTATTACTATAAGGTTGGTTTCTAAAATAATAGCGACCTTATCAGGCTTCTCGTGCATTTTCCTAAGAATTCTGCCAATATATCTTTACAGATTATGTATCTTATTGTAGCACGAGATAGCACAACAAAGCAACTCTTTTCTATCATAAACCATCATGTATAAGTTGGTAAGGTAAACTCATGGAATCATTTGTAACACCTGATTCTACACGGTGCTTGGAGCAAGCCCATTTTGTTGAAATAAAGTTATCCTAAACTTTTTTTTAGCTCAGTTGTGTTAAAACAGGAATTCTACACAGTATAAGATTACATTTAGTGCATGTTAAGTCTACAAAATTACTACGCATATAAGAATCACGCACAGTTTTAAAACGAGTTTAGCTTAGGCTAAATCCTGTTGATTGTATTAATAGGTTTATACTACAGTAGAATCTAATTTTCTGCAAATAGATTTATTTAATACTTCTGAAAGCCACTGAGGAACTGCTGCATTCCTAAATTTTACATAAGTATACTAATAGAGAATTTCAATTTTACTCTACTATTTTATATCAGAGATAATTATTAGTAAGTAGCGTCTCAATACTAAAATATTATTGATAGTTAGTGTCTGTTACGCATAAGATTACGTATCTAATAGAATTCTATGTCGATTATGGTTTTAAATTTTTTATTTTATTATATAGAAATTATTACCCAAAACAAAGGCCATCAACATCAACAGAACCTAGTCCGGTGCTTTCTACAGCGTAAGACAATAATATGCGAAAGAAAACAACTTACTGTTCAGTTATAAAATAAGAATATAAAAATTCGAAGGCACCAGAGTCATAATATAATTTTAGTTATTGCTCTCTCCAAAGTAAACGGTTAGATAAAATACTTTGAATAATAATATTGATAAAATGGAATATGCAAATAGATAAATAACATATAAAATCCATCAAACGTGGTAATTGAATTTGATACTTCTTTAATAGATAAATACTCAAATTATAAATGATTTGTTAAAAAAAATGATGGATGAGAAAATAATATTTAATTGCTACCGTAGATAAATCAAAATTGAATATAAAAAGTAATTTTCATTTTAAACATTTTTACGCACAACTAAACACAGGCAAAAAGGTAAACTAAAAATGTTTTACATTCTCGTGTGTAAGCAAGCAGAAAGAATCAATCAAAGAACAAAGATTGGCCTGAAATTACCCAAATCATATATTGACTATCGACAATTGCATTCTTCTTGAGGAGTATCGTAAATCATTTTGACAGTGTCGTTTCTCATACACCTCTTTGTACTGCTTATTTCCATCTTACCGGTATAAAAGGGAATAATGACCTCTTACTACTTTTTTCTTTCTCTTTTTTAATTTCTAATCAAATTAATTTGTGATAATTATGTTGTGATTAGCCGTCAGTAACTTAACAGCTTCTTAATTACCGTCGTCATATTTTACGATTCCTTTCGGAATTGAAATTTTTATTGTCATTATAGGTAACTTGATTAGACTGTGTATTGGGAGAACTTGTGGAAAATGGAGTATAATAAACAAAGAAATTTCTGTTTTACTGAAACCCGCCGAATCGACGGTCACATCAGCGTGGATGAGAGGAATCCAAAGAATCCGGGACGAGTACGTTCATCAGGGGTTTGACAATCCAAGGCCTACTAAGATTACATCTGCAGACCATTAAAGTTATATGAAGAAAGAAAATGTCTTCTACTTTATTACCTTTTTAATTTAGATTGTTATAATGCAGATATAATAATAAATCGCGAGATAACAGTATTTAAAAGGAAATTCTTTATTAAAATGTTTATAATAAAATTATAATATTTAATAAAAAAGTTTTTGTTGTAAATTTTAAGTCTTTTTAGTTTTTAAAGTCGATGGTGAACAATTTAAGGTTTTTATACGAGAGCGCTAATGAGATTGTGGTTAATAAAATGTGCTTTTTAAATGTTGTTCTTTTATTTCTAGCGCCGGTTTTATAAGCAGGTTCTTGTACCGATTGTTGTAGCGTAATTGTTCAAAACCGAGCAGGTTTTGATATTGTTTCATTGTGGTCTAAAGGAATTCGTCCTAATTAAAAATAACTACGCGATCTTTATTCGCAACTAAGGGTCACACAGAACTTTTTCTTTACAAAAGCCGAAGAAAAAATTGACTGAGGAATAAGAAGTTCTATGGAATTTCCTCTACGCAATCTTCTAAAAATCTATTTCTTTGGTATTTTACAATTTATTTATTTCTATTTTTAAGGCCAAGATTATTATGAAAAGATTATACTAAATACAGTACAAAGTGGACCTGTAAAGGAAACTGGATTTGTATTGCATTTGGTTGTTGGTGAACGAATCATGCTGACGCGGTGTATCAATTTTAAGATAAAAACATTGTGTACTCATATTACTGTTAAGTCTCAAACTTTTGTAATATTATCCAAAACAGATATCTAGCACACTTTTTATACCGAAGATTAAAACTATTACGCATATGTGGCGTTAATGTCAAATGTCTTGATATCTCTATTTTTCTATCATCAATTTATTATCGTAGTTAATCATCAAAAATAAAATTTTATGTGTTTATAAACTTCAAAATAATTTAATTATCTATAAAAACTATTTTTCAAAAAGACCAACAGACCCTTAAACAGATTTTAATCTATCCACCATCACTCATCAGCAGTGTTATAATAATGTCAGAGAACTCAAACACAAACACCCGTTTTTCGCAGTGCACCTTTTAGTACTCTTTACAATCATACACGTATGAATATGAATAAAGGGAGAAGGCAGTACTCCGGTATATAATATTCTCCCATTTAATTTGAGGTACACTACTCTCATTCGATGGAATGAATGGCGTGCCTCAGCTACTCAGCAGGGCCGTGGATTCCTGATTTTTGATATCCTAAAATAAATTGTGGAGTGTAGCTCTCAGGTTGCACACACCTAAAGTTAACGTGCACGCGTCTCTTACAAACGAGCTGAAATGTATAAAAGCAGACAAATAAACTACTAGTGTTTGGAATAATAATATTAGAGAAGCTCATTAAAAATAACAAACAATGATGTGCAGTAGTGAACGGTAGTAATTAGAACACAAACTAACTAGTAACCATAATCTTCTCCTTAAAGAATTAACAATTTCCAGATTAAATTCTAGGCATCAATCCAATTTCAAAGTTTTCCTAATCAACAAAATCTAATATAACTAACATCCTTTATAGACTCCACTTGAATGTCTTTCAAGAACTTTGGTGAATGTTTTACAAGAAAATTCAAGGTACATGCTCAATTCCCTTTAATAGGATAACCTAGAAAACCTGCAAATAAAATAAGAGAAAAGCTAGAGAATGCTAATAAAAAAAACAAACTTCAAATACAAATTTTGCCAAAGTTACAAATCGACTTTTGAGAGAAGGGAGAGGTTAATACCTCAATTCACTTATTTTCTGTAACTAGGTTACTACTTTACGGGTCGGCGGCGTGAGTGTACATGTCGTTAGGCAGATGAAACATAAAAAGGGGTCAGTAGACAATGAATCACTTGCTCAAATGTTAAAGCTAAACGAAAACAAATCAAATGAAGAGCTACCTAACTATTGTTATTACTAGTTACCTGTAATACAAAGAACTATTTACCAAATAAAGTAGATTTTCTCTCTGTTTAGTAACAGTATTCGGAGAAGGAAGATATTCTTGTTAAATGTGTAGACTATAACGCAGTAGCTATTTATGCTACGTTGAAATAAGGCAGTGCAAAATGTCTAGATCAGTGCATCAAATAATATACAAATTCTTTTTTAGAATCATCACAAATTTCTTAATAAAAATACACCAGTTTTAGAAAGCGACTAGTATAACAAACATTTACACACCATGAAGACTACAGTCTAGAAAACACATTTGATGCAGTTGATACGTGTACTGTACTTTAAGTTCTAAAGGATGTTAAAATCAATTTTCAACATTCTAATAGCTTGGGTTTTACCAAGTACTTAAAATATCAAAGTTGGGGGAAACGTGCCCCAAAAAGATCATTCGTGGTCTGCGATTTACTATAGTTTTTAGAAACGTCTTTAAACTCATCGGTTGAAAAAACACCTAATGGAAAAGGTAAGCAATACACATATCTTTGACAAGCACAGGGTTAAAAAACCTATTAAGCATCTAAAACAAGATCATGAACAAATTAAGGCAATACAAAATGAATTTCTAGAATTCACATTAAAACCCTATAATCAATTGTAATTAACCCCAACTTTGCCGACGATGCATTTATAAAATGAATTAACATTCTCCCTTCCTTGTATATTCCCTTCTTTTGAATGTGTGAGAGCGTGAAGAGCCTATAAAACCAGGATATGTTTATTATTACATCATTATTTGAAAATTCAACTCCAAGCAAGAAGAACCAGGGAACCGAAGGTAATGGTGAAGAGTAAATGGTAATCGACTACATTGTGGGCTCTAGCGGTGGTGGCAGGTATTGCATGATTGGTGGAACTTCTGCTTCTTGGACACTACAGTCGTATCATTGCTCCGGTGCTACGTATTGGAGCCTCTTTGAAGCTACTCCCCCGTGCGTAGCACTGCATGGTGAGGAGAGTCTTAGCTAGGATTTAATGTAATCTTAGCAAAATTTAACTTTGGCGTTTTTTTGCTTGATTAAGATATTAAAAATAAGGTGCATACAATAACTATTTGGGATTTTCCAGAATGTTGTAAAACTGTTGTTCTGTTTGAATACAGCTATCCATGAAACCAGAAAAGAATAGATAACTTTATTTCCACCTTCACAAAATGTAAAACTCACCTCGACACACAAAGTATTTTGCAATATTCAATATATTTTTGCTATTTTGGAAGTTATGTTCTCTGAGGAATTTTCCGTTTCCTGAATCTGGCGCCTGTGCCTTGTCTGGTAAGCTGTAAGGTATTGGTGTGGGGTCTCTCCTCGGTACCTAGTACTGCGTTGTGGATACTGCTATTTCCCTCAAACAGGGTGTTGTTGCTGTAGTAAGCACTTCTGAAATCTCTGAGCCCAGAAAACTATCGTCGTCTCACAGTCTGCCTTCCTGGTGGTGTACATAGGGTTAGACCGCAGACCATTATACGCTTTACTGCCCGACTGTTTACTCAGTCTATCTGTTGGTTCAAAAAATATATTTATTATAGAGCGTTTCCTTTTTTTTTGTTCAATTCCTTCTGATTTCTTTTCTTGTAATAAATAAAAGTCTTATTTGGATCTGAGTTTTTGTTTATGAGTAAACATAGATAATTGATCCCTGGATTCTCGTCCCTCTACTTAATTACTTTGACGCCAATAGGGTTTCGATTCTTCTAAGAGTACCTTTCGATCGAGAAAATCTCAACAATATAGAGCAAGAGAAGAAACCATGGAAGAGGGCGTCACACAATCTATAATACAGTGATAACTTACGCGATAGGTGGGACCGAGCGATAACCGCGTAAATTGAATTCGCGTAAGCTGGGATACAATTTTGCATATAAATACATACAAATTATGTTTAATTGGGACCGGAGACTAAAGAAAACAATGATTTAGAAGAAAAATGTGTAATAAAATCTTAGATAATACAACAAATTATATTATTATGAATTGCAAAAACATAAACCGAAGTTATTTTGACGTAGAAGGCTTCATAAAATCTAACAAATTCGTCTGATGGATCAAAGATTTTTTTCTTCTCACGCAAAATTTCCTCGTTGGAGTCTATGTTTTCCAAAATCCGTAACCCTTTTCCAATTGAACTGAGGCCTTCTGTCAACAAAATACGAATCGACGAGAAGATTTAAAAACCGCGTAACTCCGAATTTGCGTATGTCGGGGTATTACTGTACAGAGATTCAGGGTTTCACCAAGGCAAATGCTGAGAAGCTAACAATAGAAATAAAAAGAAAGAGCTATTGAATGAAAGATATTACAAACAAAGATTGCAACTCAAGGAATAATTTCTTTAAAGAGAAAATGGGATGGACACGCGGAAATTGATTTCAAAGTCTAATCGGATAGAAATTTTAACCTGAACGAAGAAACAGAAAAACCACAAATGAGGTGACAGCAATAATATAAAAAGAACCGTCAGATGCAATTAATATAAACTCGCCTAAAATCGAAACGAATGAAAAAAATATTAAAAAGGTTAACTGGGGCATCGACAACAGCTAAATAAAAACAAGAAAAGAATATTCCGTTTGTTACGCCCTTGTATGTAAACGCATTATTTATTCTGTTACCTGTTTCATTATTTTTAAAAGAATTATGGCAATTTCTTAATATTTGGCAAGTAATGAGTATCCCGTGCTGAATTACAAAATTTTAAAAGTAGGTACCGTTATTTCTCACTTCCGTCAGAAAATTCAGCGTTACGCAAGATA
Source organism: Ignelater luminosus (assembly GCA_011009095.1). NCBI lineage: Eukaryota > Metazoa > Arthropoda > Insecta > Coleoptera > Elateridae > Ignelater > Ignelater luminosus. Next base: position 17,627 of record VTPC01008100.1, read on the forward strand.
TTATTATTGGTTACAATTTAAATTTTTTTCTGTTTTTATAATTATGACATTCTTCAATTTGGTATTTGTTTACTCTTCTAACAAAAAATAGGTATATGGCCCACCCATATTCTTCTTACAACTAATAAAGTTTTATGACGGAACAAAACAAAACAAAACAGAACGAGAAACATTCATTTCTTATTACGAATTCCCTAGTCAAAGTTGATTAATTTTACAAATTTCTAACTTGTTGTCAGCCGCAACCATTACCGCATGACAGTACGGGTACCACCACGAAAGACTGGGACGTGCGGTTTACCTTTAGAGAATATGTTATGAAATCAGACAGATAACAGGAGGTTAAAAGGTGGAAGCATCAACGGTGGCTGTGTGCGAAAGAAACGAACTATGGGTGAAAGGGCTGAGGGGGCATTTTAGTGCTTCGCATATGTGTGGTTCAGTCAAGTGTAGCAATTTCTTACGATAACCAATGGCGTATCATAAAGAAAGTAATCTTTAATAAAATTTCATTTGTTGTAATAAAATAATTAAATGTTTCTGGAAATATAAGCGAAAACTCTGTAAGATAATTCTTGATTCATCATCATGAAATGTAAACAGTATGAAGGTTATCTTTAGCATCAATATTTGGTAGATAATTATAAGAGGCAATCAATGATGAGATAAGAAAAGTCAATCAGAGCACATCTTGATGTCAGGAAATTTTTTATATATTTTAAAATTGAGAAAATTAAGAATTAATTAATACGCCACTGACTCGAATAAAGTGTACCTTCGCATTAAATCCAAGCTTTCAATTTCTTTTGATGGTACGTCCCACTTTATATTGGTTTATAGAACAAGTTGAACGAAGGCAGCTGCAAAGAAAAGTGGACACTTTCGGATGTACAAAAGTGAAACTCATTATTAGTTTAATTAGCTCAACGTTGCAAATTTTGGGCGCCATACTGAAATGCATTTTTTTATTTTGATTCTTCTTTGGTTTTATTTTGAAATTTCGTTATTATCGAGTCGGTACGAGCTATAATAAGGTTCATGGGAAGTAAATCAGGTTTTAAGATGATTAAATATTGGATTATAATTAGTTCGGTGCTATCTTTCGTTACAATAAAACGATTGAATCTAGAATTTGATTATACTTTAAAAACCATTAATTAAGCAATTATTATTTGGTTATAGTACTACAGTTACCTAAGCTTAATTACTAGAGTTTTTAGTAAACCAATTTCCTAAAGATTTTTATAATGTGCGAATAACAAAAAGTTAATTCATAGAACTAATAATAATTAAATGACAGGTAAACTCAATAAGACATACATAAATTAGGGTGAAGTATTGAACAGGAAATCCTAAACAAGCATGTGAACCTATCGGAACAGACATGAACTATTGAATGTGACGTTAATGATGTATTACTGCCGGTGAGTAAAATTTTATTACTTTTAGTTAATTTAGAAATATATCAGATTTACCTTATCTGTTAAGAAACCAGGATCGGACTGGCTCAATTTGGCCTCGGAGTTTCCGGATATGTTGTATTTCTTGGATCGCAGATTGCTTTGGCCCTGAAGGCTCTAAACTCAGTCTACTGGTCAGTTTGATTCCACGTTTTTAAATGTTTTGATAAATTGAATTTTCTCTAAAAAATAGTACAGACATTTGTCAGAATTTGCGTGTCGTATTTGAAAGGAAGCTACTGTAGTCAAATCAGTAGCAAACAAAGTACTCTAAATATTTTTGGATGTGGCAACACTGTTCAAGCTATGGCAACGCCACTTTACTTATACATCACCAGTGCTATGAGTAATTATCAGTTTAAGTTTCAAGTGCTTAGCTCAACCATGTGCTGAGTAGGGGAAACCCGGGCATAGTGGATACCCCGGTCAAAGCGAATAATTCCCACTACTCCCAAATTATTCGTTGGCCGATAGCCGCGTTGTCATAGCAACGGTCGCCTGTTGCCACTCAGTGCGCAGCAAGTACTTCAGCGCGGGATTGCTACGCGCGGCGTCAGTGAGTAGACGAAGTGTGTTTTTGTGTGAAAAATATTAATTTACAGAGGTAAGTGTTTCGTTTATAACCACAATATTATTCGTGAAAAGTTCTTGGTTATGAGGAGGATGTAATACATGATTGTGTAGCTTTTAACTATATGTAGAAGACGAGTTTAGATGCGATGATTTTTGAATGACTTCGTATAACCTCAAAAGTGTACCCACCGGGCAAAGCGAATCGGGCAAAGTGAATACAGTATTCATCATGGGTAATTTAATTTTATAGAATTATGTATTCTATCATATATTTTTCGGTTGCAGATGGTGCATAAATACAAAAAAAAGACATCGCAAGGTACTTGGAGTAAAGACGTCATGGAGACTGCAATAAACTTATGTAGGGCTGGAGAATCTGTCAAAGGGACAGCCAAAAAATACGGATTAGCATATGCCACTCTATACAGACATGTCAAAATTGGAGTTGCTTCTCCACAGCTCGGTCGATTCCGTCCTGTGTTGACGGAGGATCAAGAAACTGAATTGGTGAATTATCTAAAAGATATGGACGCGGTATTTTTCAGTCTTACTCGGGATGAATTTATGAGTCTAGCATTTGATTATGCGCATTACAATAAATTGCAATACCCTGAGAGCTGGAGTAAAAATAAAAAAGCTGGAGAAGACTGGTTGCAAAGATTTTTGTCACGACATACCAACTTGACGCTAAGAACTCCAGAATCAACGTCTGTTGCGAGGGCGAAACGATTTAATCGCCGCGAAGTGTGCCATTTTTATGAAAATCTTGAATCTGCTATTGAGAAAAATAACATCGAAGCCTCCAGGTTGTACAATATGGACGAAACCGGGATATCAACGACCTCCAACAAGCCTCCAAAGGTTCTCTCAGTGAAGGGGAAAAGACAAGTTGGTATGATTGCAAGTGCAGAACGCGGCCAATTGACAACCGTCATCGGGTGCTGTAATGCAGCTGGTAGTTTTCTTCCACCTTTCCTAATTCTTGCAAGAAAGAAGATGCAACCAAGACTTCTTGATGGAAGTCCGCCAGGAACTCAAGGAACGTGTACTCCAAATGGTTGGACATCAAGCGAAGTCTTCTTGAACTGGTTGCATTTCTTCGTAGAGCAAGTGCAGCCAACAGCAGACAAAAAGGTCCTTTTGTTGTTGGACAATAATGAAAGTCATAAATAATATCTTGCACTTAAGTACGTCACTAAGAATAACGTGGTGATACTATCCTTAGCACCGCATACTACTCACAAAATGCAACCTATGGATGTTGCTGTGTACGGCCCACTGGCCGCATTATTAACCAGTATGATATAGCCAGATTATTAGCGTCAGATTTTCTCAAAACAGCAGTGGCCATAAATGCAGTGCATGGGTTTGAACGTCCTGGAATTTGGCCTGTAAACAAGCACGCTTTTGGTGATGAGAATTTTGCACCAGCCGAGGTACTTGCAGGCACAGTCAATTTAAATACTCAAGCTGAAACTTTGCACCCACTGGAAAGAATTGATTTACCTGAGTCCGTTATTGAAGCTTCACCTTCAACTGAATCTCATGATCAACCACTTTCATTGACAAATGCCACTCTACAATCTGATTCCATCATAAACCCTACTCAAGAAGAAAATTCACCTATTTTAGAATCCATCAATCCTTTAACTGTTTCATCGCCAGATGAAGTTGAAAGTCGTGAATTTCTAGGTCGTTCTCAGTCTCAAGACGATGTTGCCATTGAAGACCGTCCTTCCACTTCTACGGGGTTTGAAACTACAAAAGAAACCCAAAGTAATGATGTTCCCGCCATTTCACTCGAACCTGGAACGTCAAAAACCTACTATAGTCCTTCAGTTTTAAGACCTATTCCTCAGCTTGCTAAACCAATAACAACACGTACAAGAAAGTTGCAAAGGTCTTCAATACTGGAAGAGCAGAAACAAAAATTTGAAAAAGTAAGAAAGACTGCTATGAAGTCACTAGATGACGTTCCGAATAAAGCTTCTCAGAACACTGCTAAAGCTAATAAGAGGACTGTAAAACCAAAAATCTCTGCTAAAAAACCTAAAAAGACTGCAAAAGAAAATAAAAAGCAGAAGAAAATTGTAAAATTCCACAACGTCGACTGCATTTTTTGTGGTGAAATATATATTGAAGAAGATGGACAACCAACGGAAAACTGGATACAATGTAATCTTTGTACTCAGTGGTGTCACGAAGAGTGTTCATCTATCGAAGGCAGTGATGAGTTTGTTTGTGATAACTGCAATAATTAGATATCTATCAAAAAATGTTGTTTTTAATATGTTCTTCTATTTTTCATTGTTTATTACTTTCGTTTCATGCCTAATTTTACTGTTATTCGCTTTGCCCTGGTACCATATCCACTTTACCCGGGGTCTCGGGCAAAGTGGATAGTTAGCCATTTTTGTAAACTTGGCTTATAACTAATAATTAAATTAGTATTAAGGGGAAATGTTATATAATCCTGTAAGTCCTTTAAATAAAGAATAATTATAAATATTTGTTTCAATTTTTCCAGTTATAACTAAACTACAATAACAAAAAATAGCTAAAGGTATTCACTTTGCCCGGGTTTCCCGTAATCTTTAACATTACTAGTCGCGTCTGTGTATTTTTTGCTTTAATAATGGAATTGACCCGTGATCATTTTCGTGCTATAATTTTCTACGACTTCAAAAGTGGTTTAAATAAACAACAGGGCTAAGAAAGATTGTCAATAGCAATTCCCGATTCTTCTCCATCACGCTCAACGATTTTTGGTTGGTATGCCAAATTTAAACGTGGTAGAAAATCGTTAAATAATGAAGAGCACAGCGGTCGGCCATCAACTGCAGTTACTGATGAAAACATCGTCAAGGTGAGGAATATTGTGAATCAAGACAGACAAATTAGTTATTGTTTGATACAGGCGAGTTAAAATATTGGTTCGGCAGCAGTAAATAAAATCTTACACGAACACTTAGGTGTTCGTAATCTTGTATCGCGTTGGGTCCCCAAACTTCTGTCTAGCGAACAAAAAAATGCACGTATGGAATGGTGCCAAAAATGATTGAAATTGGTAGGACTTCCACCGTACAATCCAGATTTAGCCTCCTGCGACTTTTTCCTTTTCCCAGAGGAGAAAAGAAAATTCGTGGACGCACATTTTCACCTCTAGAAGAAGCAGTAGCAGAATTTGTTAAGGAAGTGGAGGCAATTTTGAAAAATTTGTTCCGTGAGGTTTTCTCTAAGTAGTTTTGCCGCACAAACAAATGTATTGAGCATGAGAGAGAATACTTTGAAAAATTATAAATAAATTTTTGTTGTACCTATAGTAGTTTTCTTTTATCCAAGAATTTTTAGTGTTGCCCTTATCATTAGTGTTAGTTGGTTTCTTGATTTGTCACATCCAGTAGATGCAGATGATTCTCATCAAGTAACCTAGATTGAGGCTATTAATTCTGTGAACAGTATTCATGTAAATGTTCAGAAGTTATTTTTGACTAACATCAACGGAGCATGTTTGTAGTTTGAATCTTTCTTAAACTTATCTGTTAGAGGAACGATACTAACTTTATTTAAAGTTCAAATAGATTGAAGAATGTGCTCATTTGTAGTAAGAGATAAATCTTTCGTTTGTTAAAATATTTGCTATAGCAAAAATAATAATCTATGTTATTTCTAAGCCTATAAACTGTTATGGTCTACACTGATCTAGCAAGGGTAACTTCGAAACGTCTAATAGAAATATTCTTATACTGACTACTGTTTGTTAGATTGTTTATAAAAAATAAAACCGTGTATGTTACAACCAGATTCTTAAAATTAGAATATTTACATGAGATGTCATTACACATTACATTTATTTTCCCTCCTCTACAAAAGTCCTAATTATAAACAAAATAGCTGACTAAAAAGGTAAAAAAATAAGTTTCTTAGACTTACCTTTTGCTAGCTGTAAAAGCAATTAGTTGTTTTAAATATTTTAATATGTCATGGTAAATTACAATTTAAGAATTGATATAATAAGTTTTATGTTTACTTTTCCATCAAAATAATTATTGTTCCCACTTACTACTTTAAATTTAAATGGATCAAGATATGATTCTTTTAATTCCATGTTTTTGGAATTATTCCTAACAAAAACATGGGTTGGTATGGAAATATTTGGTATCACTCATAATTTTTTTAATTTGTTTTACAAAATTTGAAATATTGGGTTAGTGTGATGTGTCGGGTTTGTTAAAGAAATATTCTGGCAGTTGTAAAGTTGTACCATACAGGATGTCTGGCAAGAGAATCCATGGTAGTCTTTTATACCAATTACGGATTCCTGTACAACGAATTGCTTGTTTTAGAATTCTGTTTCAATGTCTAACAAGACCTTGGCTAGTAGGATGTTGCAGTGTTGATTTAATGTGAATGGTTCCTATTGTTGAAAGAAATTCAGACCATAAAAACATAGATATTATGATCTGTAACTATATATTTTGGAGCTCCAAAACGTGAAATCCAATTATTAATGAAATCTTCTAAAAGTCTGAATATATTTCAATGGAATTGCCTTTGGTCAATGTGAAACTGCATCAACGATGGATAAAATATATTTGTATACTTGATCTGATGGTAAATTTAACAGATCAAAATGAATTTTTTCGAAGCGATACTCTGAGTCTTTTATTGATTAATTGATTGATTGATACATAAAATTGGAACAGATTATATTTAATGTAAATTCAGTGTTGCAAATCTTTAAATTCTATTAAAAAAGTCAAATAAAAACAAATAAATGTTTATATTATTTATAATAAGCAAATAAGTGATCTAAAATCGAATAAATAACATAATAATTAATAGTAGCAGTTTCAGTAGTAATAATGACGGTTACAGTGATATGATCGCCAAGATAAAAATATACGTATTATAATGTGTTTATTATTACGTAAGAAATACGCAAACAATTTAAAACAGTGATATGACATAAATAAAAATCTTAAAATTAAAGATATAGTATTTAGGAAAAATACAGGCAAGAGATTAGGAACTTACAGTTTTACTATTTACTTTTATTGCTGAGGAAAATTTCAGTGAAAACAGTCAGTTGTAGAACTTCACTAGCATGACATTCATTATATTGTTTTGTTTATGTCTTCATTAATTCAGTGACCACGCTACCCTTTACAAGTAGAAATTTTGCAGAAATAAAGCCTTGTAAAGCCTGCATTAATTTCACACTAGAGAAAAACTTATTAAAACGTTATATTAACGCTATGAATTACTCGCTACATCCAATGCTACAGCATTTAAATTGTCATGTCATTGTGGAAGACCACTTACAAAAAAAAATATCTTCTGATACTGAAAAGCATATTCTTATCATAGAATTTTTTAATTTGATTGAAACAAAACTTTTATTTATTTAATATTTGTTTACGAACACCAGTCGATTTATCTTGCTAATAAGAGAGGTCAAGGAAGTTACAAAATGTATGTACTTAGTACGTTAAATTTAGTCAATGTTTATTTTCTAATTAGCAATATTTGTAGAAATAACAGTAGATAAGAAAAGTGATTATACTATTTTTGCAAGAACTTTTACTTATTGGGCGTAAACTAAGAAAATTTAAATCAGAATCGGTACTAATAAAATATATTAATACAAACAGTAATAGCTTCACTTTCAAAATCAATAACAAACGATAAAAAAGTTTAAAGGAATTTTTATCTAACCGGGATGGTTAAAAGAAGAAATGCTACTTTATGGAAAATAACTATATTATTCTTTGTTTAAATGTCGCGAGCTCTATGCCTACAACTGCATCCGAAATCAACACTTCTGTTCCACTAGTTCTTATAGTAGACATCAACATTTTATAGTAGAGACAAAAAGAACTGTTTTGCAGTGCTACATAGTCGTATCACAGTGTGTTTTTACTTTTGATTTTTTTAGAAGCTTTAAATTTCTTTAGCAATTCTTTTTTTGGTATTTGCATACTCCTTTTGAAATTATACTATTCGTTCTGCAACTGAGACAAGTAACACAGTATTCGATTTGTTGAGAGATGAATTTGCGTTTCATTGTTTATATTGAAAACTATAAATACAAAATAAATTCTGTGCTTTAGTTGGACGTATTTTACTATGGGTGTTAAGTGGAAGAGCTTGCAGTTTTTCTTCTTTCTGTTTCTACTTTTTTCTAGATAAAAGATTATTACTATATTATAGTTACAAGTGTGTCTTTATCTTTCCCATATTTAAGATACAGTGCGAAAATCTCCCTTCACAACTGTACGTTCTGGATAGTTGCGTTATTTGGTTTAAAGTCCAAATCTAACCTTACTGCTAATATAATACTAAGCATGAGCTCTCATTAGCTTTTATATTATAACATTAGAGAAAAATCTATAGGCTATTGCCATGGCGGATATATTTCTGAAGTTACTGATCTTATGGCAGGCTAATAAAAAAGTTTAACAATTCTATAGAAAGCTTTTGTTCTGTAAACTTAACAGATTATTGTAACTTTACATGAATTAAACATCTGGGAATGCAAAGCATAACCACAACGAACTCCTCTTTTGTTGCTTTTTTCAAATTTAGGCAGTCATTTTGACCATGTTCCCGAGGTAATATCAAAAAACTAAAAGTACACGTTTGTCTTATTTCTCGATGTAGAATACGATTCTAAAGTAAAAAACAAATTTTGAAAATTTTCCAATTTTCTGAGGCCATTTCGAACATGTTCCAGAAGAGTTATCAAAAAGAAAGATACCATGTGTCTTTAGTTTTTGATGTAGAATCCAAATCTGAAGTTCAAAATTTGAAAAGTCAGCAAAAAATGCGGACAGACAGACAGACTTCGCAAATTCAGTAACGACTCCTTCGGAGTTCGTTGAAAAACAGTTATATACACCATCAAACCGACCAAAACCACTTCAAGTGACAGTTAAGTCTAAACCTTTTTGTGAGATGGTTGTTAACCAAGTAATGAAGACTTACGAAAGTAACCAAAGAGAATTGAGGGAATACATGACACTGCTATATTATGAAGACGAAATAATGTTTGCAGTTGCATATAACGTGATAACATCGTTATTTTGACTATTGTTTGTAGTGAAGGGCAAAAACTTAATTGGTTAAACATCAGGATGTTCCAGACTGACTCACTTAGCGCTTTTTGTGCTTTGGTTAAGAATTACGACAATTGTCGTTGAGTTGATCAGCACCTCTAACTTCATCCTTGTTTATAACTATCTTTATCGAAACGCTAATCCTCTTAAGTTGTGAAGATGATAATTATCATCTTGACTTATCACCAGAATACATGCAGTAATAGAAGTAAACTTTTGTTTGCATGCAGTTCGATCAATCCAGCATGAGATTGTGAATTTGGGTAGGCAGCGATCTTTCTTTTGGATTTTGTAGCGGGGTCGGTCGTAAGTGTATAACTACTAAGTGTTGGGGTTTGGGGATGTTGTCATTTGGCGGTCATTTTAAAAGGTGCAACTAAATTTTTTAATTTATCTCCGTAACCGTAAAGTCTGACAAAAATTTTGTAAAAAGCACCTTTGTAGATAATACGATTATCCCTAACTTTTACTAATAATTTACAATGTAAAATTAAAATAAGGAAGTTATGAGCAGAAAAAACATGAAAGACTAGAGTATGAAGTACTTTCAGGCAAGATAACTCAAGAATTTTCAATTCTACAATAATAATTTTATAGAATATTTGCTAACAAACAACACTTAAAGAAAGACTTTGGCTTGTTTTTATTGATTTTTCAAGGTTACCAGGGAAAGTAAGTCGTACAGCTAAGTAAGGCACTTAGGTGCTATACGTACAGGGCTTTCATTTAAAAACTTCCCACCTTGAATAACTTTTTAATTAGTAAAATTATCAAAACTCGCTGAAATACTTCAATTTTTTTTGGAGAGGGACATTTAATAACCTATTCTAATTAGTTGGAAAACTTTCACCCTCCCCCCCCAACCACCATCGCCTCGAAATCTTAAGTGGCACTACACCATATGTGATATATCATTTTAAAGGGTATATAGTTCTTAGTCTTTTACATTAAGGAAAATTAAGATCGGCAAAGCCGTTCGTTTACAAGAGACGAAATGTAATGAAAGCCCTGTATAAAAAAATTATTGATACTTTTGTTTCAAGTAATATATTTATATTTAATTCCTTTTCACACAACCTTTCTGAATGGGAAAAAAATTAATCAACACCCATCAGAAAGAGCGCCAGTGGCGTACGAAATCGCCCACCCCATAGCAACAGACCTAGGATTTTAGAATTTTAAAGATTTTTATATTAGAACGTGTGTAACAGCCGAAACCTATACCCAAGGTATAAATGTTATCTCCCTATTATTTTTTCCTTTTGATACAGCAATTATTTTTGTACTAATAGTACAGATGATGGCGCCATAACATGTCGAAGATACTACATGCAGATTTTTTAGAAATAGGTTAGGGCAAACAATGAAAGATCGGTTCAACCGGCCCTTATTACCGACTGTACTCTAGCCTATATAATAAAAAAAGTCTCGTGTCGATACGACTTTTCATTCCAGAAATATAGCACGAAACTCTCTATTTTTGCTTTTTTTTTGGATGGGGGAAAAACAAAAGCGAGTTGGATCGTTCTTGCATGCAGCTGCTCAGAAGCATCAGTTGTATATACGATTCAAAATGAAGCAATTGGAACAGTTTCGAGGATTTCGTCCATTTAGCCCTTCCCGTTCTTGCTCTTTGATTTCTTTTTCTTTAAATTTGAAATCCTTTTATACCGTCACCCGAACGCTCTCGTGTCCAAACCACCTTAATTACACTCTTACTTTCGCATTATTTAGCAGTTGCGGGAAAGTTTTTGTTTTAACCATTCCCTATGGAATGTGAAGCAGATACTTAATACTAATTAATAACCGACAGATAATTATAGATAATTGAGAAAATTTTTCTGTATCTGTATAGATATCGAAAATAAATTTAAAAATGTGTATTATACTAATCGAATATCTAACAAAATATACAGAAATTAAAACATAAAAATAGGAAAGCATTGCCAAATTATAAAAGCATGTACATTTTTAGAAAAGGTTAACATTGATAACATGTCACAAACAGATAAAGATATCAGTATGAATTTAACGTTATACTGTTGTATAACAGAGGCATTTGATTCATAAAGAAGCCGCGAATCTTAAATATTAACATACCAATCTTGTGAATTAACAGTAAGTATCAATTTGATAAATCTACTCACTATAGTAAAGAGAGTTAATGACAATAATCTCAAATAATTCTTCTTTTTTAGTATACGATGAAGTTAAATATTTTTTCGATTTTGTTGCTTATTTCCATAACATTAATTCACAACTTAAAAGCAGAATGTGAAGATCAAGCAAGGCGATTCTACTGTGGAACCGCAGGCACTCCACATTTTTACAGAAATTCGGAAGGCGATTGTAGTTTTGGTTGCAAGAATGATGAGGGCAGAATCTTAACTTGTGAAGAAAGTCATCCCCCACCCGACTTGCCGCGGTATAAAAATGAACACTGCCAGGAGGAGGCCTACGACTGTAAAAATGTTGGAAAACCTATTTGGATAGAACATGATGATGTTTGTGGCTTTCATTGTGCTAAACAAGATATGGTGTTTGCTTGTGATGTTGTTCATGGTATTTATTAATTAAAATTCATAACTGATAATTTTTGATTTTTGATTTTTGCCTCACATTATTATATAGATAAATATAGTGACTGCTTCCTGTTTCAAGATTCATACTTTATCTTGTATAAACTTAATTATTTTTTAAGTTGTTGTATACTATCTACCTATGTATATATAATATGGGTCTATGACGTTTGGTCGCGGCAGTTTGGGTGCCAGCTGCTTGGCTGCGAGGAGTTTTGGGCTCCGGCCGCCCAAACGACGGCGCCCAAATGGTCGCTCTCAAACGGTTACGTCCAAACGTTGTAATCCTTTGTACTACATACGAACTATAGATTTAAAACCTACATTATATTATTACGTTTGGAATTTAGGATTATAGGTATTCTTTATTAAAGTTACATTTATTACAAAATTTACGTTTAGTATTTCTTTGTATGTTGTAGTTTATAGCTTGTTACAGGTTTTGATATCGGTGTCATACCGAGTTTATAAGTATAATTTGATGATGATTTCATTTGTAATCGAATAGTACTCGTAGTCTTCATGTTGATTGTTCTGTATATGATTACTTATATGAGTAGTGTATCAGATTATTCAAAATGTTAAACATGAATGATTTTAGTTGAGTTAATTTTGTTTTAATAGAAGTATTTTCCTACTTAGTTACAAACTAGGGGAAAGCTGGAAGAGCTTGGAAAATAAAATCTTCTTCAGACACATCTTCAGTTTTAAAATTGATCATTTTATTCCAAAATCAAACAGTTTTTTTCCATCTAAAGAAAGTTCTCCTCATTTCCAAATTTCCTACAAAATTAACCAAGAATCTTTAATTCAAATAGCTAATAAAGAATTTATTTTAGTTCATTTCAAAACACATTAATTACCAATATCACATTTTATAAGTGAAGGAATGTACCAAATCGCCAACGTTTGCAGTTCTGGCCAGCGCAATAAAAAAAGTATACTTATCAAGTTACTTCATACCACTTGTATATGAAACTAAACATTATAGTTGTGCTATGATCCTTATAGAAAAGAAAAACTTGTTAAAATATGAACTAGTCATTCAAATTTGTTATATTTTGTTATAAATGTATAAAAGGAAGACTTGCCAAATTAATAAACAGTACTGAGCAGTCATTTGTATACAGCCGCTAAAAGTCTTAACTAGTTCAATTGAACGGTGAGACTGCAGTTCTGGCTATACAGAATCATCAGAGATTAACCATAAAAAAGTTAACCTCTCCGCACAATTTCCGGATTAAGTTTGGGTAATTGTTCACACATATTCATTAGGCAGCACTTAATTCTGCAGTACCTCCAAGCACTTTGTGACATTTATCATTCCAGATACGATACGTAGTCGACCATTGGCTTGGGAAGATTCATCACAGCGGTTGTATACTTAATTGTACAGAGTACACATTCTGGAAATTATTCTTCTCCAGGAAATTCTCTAACATGCTTACTTTCGGTATGATTGTTCATATCCGTCAATGAGTATAGCACTTTTTGGGACTGTTCTGTAGTTCAATCTCTATGTTCTTTAGCTCGCTGCGAACGAAAGCGTCTTTGCTTCGTTGAAACAAGGCTTCTTCTGTGGTTAATACTCTTCTAGTCCGCAACTAATCAGTCTTCACCGTACAGTGGAAGTAGACACAACTATCACCAACTGTGCAGAATAACTAGCGATTTCGGTACAATTAAGATTTCTAATTTTTAGGATACTACCATCTCGAACTGTCATCATTTTCTCCGTTCCCTGGAATTTGAAAAAGATAATGAGACGTTGCTAACGTACTAATAACCTCCAGGTAATTCTAGATAAATAAGAAATTTTTTCTTTAAAAACGTTATTGTGCAAGGCAGTACAGGATCTTTTCTGTTTAAGTATAGATATTAAATATAAATTTAAAAACGCGTATTACATTAACTGAATATCTAACAAAATCTACAAAATTTAAAAATGGCATTAGTTTATTAAAAAAATCGGAGTGCAAGATAGAACAATTTAAAAAATGTCACGATATGTCAAATTTTCCATAGCCACCTAAATAATGCTAACAAAAATCTACAAACATCTTAATTTTTGAAGCACTATTTTTTATTTTAAAGGAATAATTTTTAGCGTAATTGAAAGAAAAAGTTCCAAATTACATTGTGTAAAAATTTCAAATCTAAACCTTCATTTTAACAAAAGTTAACATGGGGTTGATATTTTAACATGGAAATCCCTATGGCTAGTGATAAAAAATGCACTGTATGTATAAATAATTATCAAATATAAATTTTTAAACAGGCATTATAGAAACTGAATACCTAAAGAAATATACAGAATTTAAAACATAAAAAAATAAAAGCATTGCCAAATTATGAAAGCTTGTATATTTTTAGAAAAGGTTAATAATGATAACATGTCACAAACAGATAAAGATATCAATATGCATTTAACTTTATACTGTTTTATAACAGACGCATTCGATTGCAGTCTGATCCATAAAGAAGTCACGAATCTTGAATATTAGCATACCAATCCTGTGAATTAACAGTAAGTATCAATTTGATAAATTTACTTTCTATAATAAATAGAGATAATGACAAAAATCTCAAATAATTCTTCTTTTTTAGTATACGATGAAGAGAAATATCTTTTCGATTTTGTTGCTTATTTCCATAACATTAATTCACAACTTGAAAGCAGAATGTGAAGGTGAAGCAAGGCAATTCAACTGTGGAACCGCAGGTACTCCACATTTTTACAGAAATTCGGAAGGCGATTGTAGTTTTGGTTGCAAGAATGAGGACAGAATCTTAAACTGTGAAGAAAGTCATCCCCCACCAGACTTACCGGAGTATAAGAATGAACACTGCCAGGAGAAGGCCTACGACTGTAAAGATAAAGGAAAACCTGTTTGAATACAGTATGATAACGTTTGTGACTTTCATTGTACTAAACGTGATGTAGTATACCTTTGTGATGTAATTTATAGCCGTTATTACTAAACAGTTGCTAGTTTCATTGTATATTCGTGAAGGTAGATGTATAGGTAAACAAGAATCTTTCTAATACTTTTATAAAGATTAGTTAATTTGTATGTATTGTAAAATGTTTACATGATATATAATTCTAATAAACAATGAAAGATTTTGAGTAACTAATAATCTTTTCTAAACATATCTTCTGCACTAGGCAGCGCCTTATTCTGCAGTATCTCTAGGTGCTTTGTGACATTCTTCATCAGATACGATATATTTTTCTAACATACATATTATTGGTATGATTGTTGATATTAAAAGTTGATTCATCAATGAATATAGCACTCAAGGTGCTCCGTATTTCAGTTTCTATGTTCTTTAGCAGACGAAGTTGTCTTTGCTTTGTCGACACAAGTGGCTTCTTTAGTGATTAATACTCTCTTAAACCTACGGCACATTATCAGTCAGTTTGACCAAACTTGACTATCAGTCTAAAACAATGACGTGATACCTTTAGTTTCGTCAAATATTCTGAGTTTTAGAGACATTTCTAAATCCATCAGTCAGTTTGATGTGATGGCTTACGTGATTGGCTAAATTTGAAAATAGTAAAGCAGGCGCGAAGCCAAAAAGGTTATAGCGGGTTACAGATAATATTTATTCTAACCTCTGTTTTGCTCTACTGCGCTTACTATAACCTTGTTTTTGTCTTTCTCCTCGTGTTGATTACTTTTGTAATTATTAATTAATATTCGTAAAAGGTATATTTAAAAGGTAAAAAGTAGGTACATTTATTATATTATTTTATATTGTTTGAATTAAACAACAATGATAATAAATTAACATCAAAATCCTAACCTCACAAAATTAAACAAATCACACCTATATTGTTTTATAAACACAGTTATCCGAACCTCACAGTCTGAACAAATTATGTATTACAGTGTGGCCACCCAAACTTAAGTTTGTCAGTTTTGACGTCATCATTCTAGACTGATAGTCAAGTTTGATGAAATCATTTGATAATGTGACCTAGGCTTTAGACTACAACTAATCAGTCTTCGCCGTAGAATAGAAGTACACACACTATCATTAACTTCGCACTATAACTAACAATTTCGGTGCAATTAAGACTTTTAGCGGTAAGGCTGGTTCTTCTTATTAGGATAGTACCATCTCGAACTGTCATCATTTCCTCCGTTTCAACACTCTTTCTGATTACTTGAATACCTGAAGACTCATTACACTTTGTTAGCCTTGGCAGCTACTTTACAACTAGAAACACTTTCTTTATGACAACAGTATAATATTTGTTTCTTCTGTGACGCATTCTTGCAACTGTTGATGAGAATAATAGTTTGAATGAATCCTAAAAGTCATTAGAAGGCTATTTGTGATAGTAATTAATTCTAACTGTAAAAAAGTAAACCGCCGTAATTGCACCCTTACTTTCGCATTATTTAGCAGTTGTGGGAAAGTTTTATTCTAACCGTTCTCTATGGAATTTGAAGAAGATAATGAGACGTTGCTACTGCACTAATTTATAACCGCCAGATAATTATCGATAATTGAAAAAATTCTACTTTAAAAAACATTATTGTGCAATATAAGACTTTTTCTGTATATGTATAGATATCAAATATAAATTTAAAAACGCCTATTATATGAACTGAATGTCTAACAAAATATACCAAAATTAAAACATCAAAAAAGGAAAGCGTTGCCAAGTTATCAAAGCATGCATATTTTTAGAAAGGGTTAACAATGATAACATGTCACAAACAGATAAAGATATCAATATGCATTTAACTTTATACTGTTGAATAGCAGTAGGTTGCAGTCTTAGTCAAAAAGAAGTCGCGAGTCTTGAATATTAGCATACCAATTTTTGTGAATTAACAGTAAGTATCAATTTAATAAATTTACTTTCTATAATAAATAGAGATAATGACAAAAATCTCAAAAAATTCTTCTTTTTTAGTATACGATGAAGATAAATATCTTTTCGATTTTGTTGCTTATTTCCATAATATTAATTCACAACTTAAAAGCAGGATGTGAAGATGAAGTAACTAGATTTAACTGTGGAACTAGAGGCACTCCATATGTTTACAGAAATTCAAACGGCGATTGTAGTTTTGGTTGCAAGAATGAAGGTAGAATCTTAAATTGTGAAGTCACCCCCACCTGACTTACCAGAGTATAAAAGTGAAAACTGCCAGGAGAAGGCCTACGATTGTAAAAATAAAGAAAAACCTGTTTGGATAGAGTATGTTGACGATTGTAGGTTTGGTTGTATTAAAGGAGAATTGGTATACCTTTGTAAAGACATTCATAGCCGTTAGTACTAAACACTTGCTAGTTCCATTATATATTCGTGTAGGTTGATGTATAAGTAAAGAAGAATTTTTCTAATACTTTCTAAAAGATTATTTAATTTGTATACTATTGTAAAATGTTTACATTTTATATTTTGAATAACTCTATCTACACAATGAGCCGTAAGCAGTTTTGCCGTTTTGTATTCTTCAAGTGCTTGTTGTAAAGTTCCTGTAAGCTTCTTGACTTCTGTCTGGTCGGTCTTAGCCAAGTATCTATTACATAGCCAGTTTTATCCAAATCAGAAGGTATAAATAGCTCCCTTGTAAGTCTATTTTAAATATCACAAAATAAATTCGTAGGGACGGCTGAAGCACAAAGAAACAATAATACAGGCAATACATAAAATGAATTTAAAAAATGGGCTCCAGGAAATTGCAAAGATTTAGAAGAAAGAGTGAGTTAGCTGATTTTACAATTAACAGAAGAATTGAGCTGAGTATAAGACTATAAAATTATTTCGGTTGCTCTATTTTTTGTTTCTTAAAAACGACATCTTAAGTTGTCTTCTTATTAATCTGGCTTGTGATATTTTACAGTCACATTCTACCAATGGCTGTTATTATTTATTATTTGCAATTTTTGGCTTTACGAGGTTTTGATATTAGACCAACGATATGTATAATTGTTAAATTAAGTGGTATTGTGACTAACTTAATGCTACAAATTTATAGTAAATAGCCCAGAAGAAAAACTGAGTATTTTAACATCTAGTGTTTATTTAAGATTTTAAATGATACTAGTTTAGACCTCATTAGAAATTACGTTATTACTTCTTGCAATCTTTTATAGTATTAGAGATAATTTTATTTATGTGATGATTTTTGCATGACTTGTAAGCCAACTAGTGTTTATTGCTACATTCATTCTTATTCCATTTTCAGTTTTTGATGAAGATAATATGAACAAGTATGAGATAACATCATTGTACTCAGAAAATAGCAGGCTTTCCAATGATGACAAATTTAACCCCTTGGACCATTTAAAGAGGATTAAACAGATGCTGTTTCTCGAAAATTAAATAAGATAAATTGCTGAACACAATTGCAATACTAAATATTAACCACCTCAATACTCAATATATACGTGACCGTGGCCTAATTTCAGGGTAGACCGGGACCGTCTTAATGGTTAATTTCTTTATTATTTGACAATTCTGACAATTTAAACCAATCACACGATCTTTTTGGTGTTTATTAGTAAATTCTTCACAAACGTAACAAAAACTGTCCGAATCGCTCGCACATTTACGGGACATGATTAATGTTTCTATAGTAGTCACTCAAAACACAAGAAATTTTCTTTGTTAAGCAGTGATAATGCAACTTTATAAAACTTCTCTCGCTCCACAAAACAGTACTAACACTGAACAGGTTCATACATAAGTGATCTTACTTATGCAAAATTGAGATAATATTTACAAATATTTATCAGAGTGACATACCTGTTGATGACATGTTAATAGCTAATGCAATTACCTCATTTCCAAAACTTCTTATCGCTAATACGTAATTACCTAATGTAATTATAATTACACTGTCCACTGGAACTTCAAATGCATATATTTCGAAAAGTACAAGTGATAGAAAAAATCTGAAAGCAGATTTGAATTCAGAACGAAAAGTTACATAAGGGTTACCTAGTTTTGTTTAAGAACCAAAAACTCTGTTAATCAGTGTTATCATTTGTGATAAAGGAATACAATTTACCGATTCTGCATTAAAGAAGTTAATTAACCAAATACCAATAAGGTACAAGGATGTGATACAATGCGTATTACCATCCACAGGTCAGTTCTATTACAAGGAGTTATTTACAGATAACCATAAAGAGTGGGTCTGCTATTCAAACTGTGAAGCATGCAGTAATGTGTTACAGCCCCACGCTCTTGATACATTCCAGTGCGTGTGTGGGGATTATTGTGGAATTCCAGAAAAGAGATTGATCTTCAACCTATAAAATGCGTAGATAGTGTCAAAGAATTAGGTCATCTTCGTCAGATCTATGATGATATCCAGCATAGAATTTCTGAATTCTATCAGCGAGACGCAAATTGCTGTAATTTACATACATAAGAAAAATAATGAGTGTAAAGTAGGAGATAAGAATAGAATAAAGTATTTTCTGATGCTGGCCATCAGTTTTCGGTTAAATTAGCGCCTAAATATGTTTGAATACTCAAGCTATATGCATTTAATTCTGCCTACATTTGAAATTCAAAGTACATAATATTGTTGTATAATAGTAACTTTGTTTTTAATCTTGTTGTGTTAAATATCTTTTAAGTTTAGAAGTGGCAGTGTAACATATGTTTAACAAAGAAAGAGGGTCGTAGAAAGAACGGATGAACAATAAAATAATTTTTAGTCTTGACAAGTCTAATCTTTAACAATTTTTGATAATGAGAATTAATTATTAAACAAAATTAGAGAAGTTCTGAAAGCCAGCCTGGTTGTCATTTCAATACTATGAACCCTCGCGTTTGCTTGCAACATACGTTAAAATAAATAATTTTAGTGATACATTATCTTAATAGTAATAAGGTCAAGATAGATTAAAATATATTTTGTTTAAAGTAAATATTTTTTAATTACATAACTGTGTTTTTACAAATAATAAATAAATGAATAACATTCATTTCACGAAAACTTTAAAATTTATTACAAATTAATTAAATACTGTCCTTGTTTAAATATATCTACACTTTATCGTAACATTTATTAACATAAAACGTTAAAACAGTAGCAGTCAGTGATTGCTTTATGTTCAATACCCACAGCCATCCGAACATAAGGTTTTAAATGATCATCATGTATATACAGTGAAAACTCCCTTCACCGGACACCGAGAATGTCAAACATTTTGTTCGTATGATGGAGGGGTCCCTTCATAGGGAATTTGTCCGCTAATTTCGAGAAACTCGCGTGCGTAGAAAAGAGATTTACATTCGTTGTTAAAAGATGACAAACTCGAAAACAAGAAGATAATATACTGTCCGGGTCCGTAGATGAAAATCCACACTGTATAGAAGATTTTATTAGACAAATTGTATTTTTTCGGTTTGTTTTCAAATTATTTTCTCTAAACGAAGGTGTCCGCTTTTTAAAGATGTCTCTTTTAAGGGAGATTTTACTGTACTATATTTCTAGGAAAGGTTAATAACAATAACTGACCCTACATAAAAAGATATCAGGTATCAAGACATTTGATATTAACGCTACAGATGCGCAACAGTTTTATAGAAAATTAAGTTCTGGTCACTTTGCGAGTGATACAACTTTAACAATAGGTATCAATTGATGCTACACTATGAATATTTAACAAGTCTATTTCAGAGTAAAATAAAGATACATATCTGCTTAATATTAATATTTTTATGAATATTTCGAAAATCCAGAGATCTTTTGGTTACAAAAGCGAAAAGAGAACTTCAAGCTTTATAGAAGTTCATCCTCCACCAGATCAGCCAGAATATAAGCATGAATCCTGCCAAGAAAGAGCTTACGATTGTACAACCCGAGCTGATCTTTTATGGATGAAGGAGAATGGGGTACTGCGTTGTTGAAGGCGATGTGCTCTTCTCCTATGTGCTAATTCATTTTATTTAATTATTAACATAGAAAATTTTTTCAAAATTGTATAAACATATTTCTACAACAATCAAGCAAAATTACTTATTTGCACCACTTATTTACTATTTCCCAAATATTAAGAACTGTATCGAACTATCATATCAATGTATTTGTCAAATTAAATTCAATTTAAATTATTTATGCTTCTAATTTTGACTCGCTAATAACCCTGTATGATTTCTTGTACATTATTAAGTTAAATTAGTATAAAATTAATTGTTATTGTATATACATATCTACACTCAATAAGTAATTGGTTTTTGGCGTATATTTTACTCTAAGAAAGTAGTAACTTCTTAGCAAAGGTAAATAATTTTGTATGCGACTTTCTAGAACAAAACAGGAACTATTTACAATCTTATAATAGTAGCAAAACAAATACAAGTTTGTAATGTAATGCTGTTTATTTTGGTTTATCAATTTAATCAATTTATTTTTACTATGGAAGATACTGATGATGAATAGTGTGTGGAACATAGTAATGTATATAACAAAGAGCTAATAGATTTGGAAAACAAAGAAATAATTTTTAAATTACCTGATCTAGAATCAGATTATGAAGATGAAATTCAAATTTCAAAATTACAAAACAGTTTGGAAGACAATGACTGATTCTGAAAAGGAGATTCCTTTAGCCCAACTAATGTCGAATAAAATAAATAAATCTAAGAAAAACTATAAGTGGTGTGATAATGATAGCATGTATGGTCCTGGCACTTTAGCGCCATTTCTTGGTAGTGAAGCTACTAATATTCAGGGAAATAGTCCTTTGGAGTATTTTTTTATCATTATTCACAGAAGATATTGTAGAAAATCTTGTATATCACACAAATATTTATGCAGTTCAAAACAACAAGCTTAACTTTGGTCTTACAAAGAGGGAATTTTATAGATTTTTAGGAATAAATTTAATTATGTCATACATAAAATACCCAAGGCTACACCTTTATTGGTCTAGTAATGAAGGTTTACAAATTAACTTGATTGTATATTCTATGTCTGTAAACAGATATGAATTAGTATTAAGATATTGGGTAAACGCACCTAATTACGTCCGGCTCCAGCAGTCCACCGACAAATAAATTATTGTTTTATAAATAAATTATCGCATCATAAATAACGGAATTTTTAGCTCTGTGTTATCTACCGTCCTTCGTTCTAAGTATTATGTTACATTCATTCCGGTAAATAAAAGTTATACAGGCTCGCTACAAAGTATGGAAACACGCTACCCCCGCAGAAACGGTAAGAGATAGACAAATGAAATTTAGAGAGCTTAAAGTAGGTATTTTTTGCCATGTTTTGCGAAGGTAACTAAAAACAAATCTTCAATTTTTTTCGTACGGCCGCCATATTGAGTTTTTTTTAAATGAAACACTCGGTATATGACCACATATTTGAATAGAAATTTTTAAGACAAATTCAATGATGTAAGGGTTGCTATACTTATCTTGAAAGGTTTTGGAGATAATCGCTATTCTTTTGTCGGGGGTTTCCCTATTAAAAAGTATAGAAACACGCTGCTCCTGCAAAAACGGTAAGAGATAGACAAATGAAATTTAAAGATATTAAAGTAGGCATTGTTTGCCATGTTTTGCAAAGATAGTTAAGATCCGATCTTTAATTGTGTTTTCGTACGGCCGCCATCTTGAATTTCTTTAAATGGATCACCCTGTATATGACCCCATATATCGATAGGAATTTTAAAGGTGAATTCAATAATATAAGGGTTGCTATACTTATCTTAAAAGGTTTTGGAGATAATTGCTATTCTTTTGTCAAGGATTTCTTAACTTCAAGGACAGATTCGTAATGCAAGTAGTTTCCCCCCGATTATTTGCAAAATTCCTTACGAACATTTCAAAAGAGATTTTTTCATTGCCAACAAGTTAACGCAACGCATTTTGAACACTTCTTATAAAATTATATTGTGTTTTTGTTATTATCAATTTGTCACTATTTGGTCTTATTTCACCTTTTTAGTTTGTTCTAGCATCGACCTATTATTTTAAATAAGTAGGCCAAGGGCAAGATTTTTACGGTATTCTTTTACTTTAATGACTTATAAAATAATCGTACATCATTTTTTTAGTTTCATTGCCTTTGCTGTTTCACGGGTAACTCGATTTTGATAGAAATTAATAGTGAAATCCTTGACAAAAGAATAGCGATTATCTCTAAAACCTTTCAAGATAAGTATAGCAACTTATTATTGAATTCGCCTTTCAAATCCCTATCAAGATATGGGGTCATATACAGGGTGATCCATTTAAAGAAATTCAAGATGGCGGTCGTACAGAAGAACAATTGAAGATTTGTTTTTAGTTACCTTCGCAAAACATGGCAAAACATACCTACTTTAAGCGCTCCAAATTTCATTTGTCTATCTCTTACCGTTTCTGCGGAGGTAGCGTGTTTCCATACTTTTTAGCGACCCTGTATGTCAATTATTAGCGTTTATTTACTTCCAGTACGTGATTGTTTTTACTAAGCCTGCCATTAAGTGCGTTTTTATTAACGAGAAACGGTTGCATTCTAGGTAACATTTGCGCCTTTTTGTGAACATCTTCGTAAAAGTTTTTGCTTAGTAAATTAAAGCAATGGTCCTTCTTAATATTTAATACAAAAAATCCTGGATTTTAATTTAACAAATGTCGAAAATAAGGTAGGCAGAGTACTGGTATTTACAGATTCGTCTAGTCGCCCGCTCGCCACCTCCCACTGTCGTGCACTAGGTATTCCACAATACCCAGATTTTATATTATTGTTGCTCGACTTTTTAATTTAATTTTGTTGATTAGCACCCACATTTATTAATCTTTCCATCATTTATTGGATGGTTATTATCTTCTTCAAAAAAAAAATCTAATTTTAGGAAGTCATCATGTCCAAACAACCAACTTAAGTGAAAAATTAACCTATAAAGAGTATCATGTAGAAAGTAGGAATTAAATTCATTTGTTTATTAATTATTACTCATTTTGTATTTGCATGCATTTTCTTTTAATAAATTCTTTTCGTTTCAATAAATCGTCTATGAGCAAATGCAAGAACGGCATAAAGTTGTTAAATTATTTTATGCTTATGGCGAGTAATAGAGATATCGCTAAAAAAGATTTAATTTACCAAACAGGTGATCCGAATGAAGCTTCCAAGAACTCGTATGTAATCATTTAAGAAATAATCATTCCTCACGTTTATACGATGTTTATAGCTTTGTTTCTTTAAAGGACGGCTACTAGAACCTTGGCGGCGGATTTCTACTAAAGAGCGGCGGCTTATGGGGACAAAGTGTCGGTTTTGATAAATTATTTTTTTTTACTATAAAACTAAACGTTTTATGACTTTTGACGATTGAGTATGTATCCCATTTAAATATACATAACTATACAGAAAGTTTCATTAATAAATATTATTTCGTTTTAAATTTAAACAAGTTTGCACTTCAAATATTGTTTATGTGGCAGAGTACTGGTGCTTTTACCTTATGCATTTTGTGAACAATTACAGTTTAGACAAAAATGATACTGACAAACTAAGAAAGGTTCGACCTTTCCTAGATAGAGTGGAAGAAAACTTCTTAGATGCTGCAGAATCTGAAGAATATCAATCTATCGACGAACAAATTGTTCTATTAGGTATTAGGTATAAAGCAGTACCTTCTCAAAAAAACCAAAAAATGGGGTGTAAAAATTTGGGTGAGAGCTGGAGTTTTCAAGTGTATCAAGATGCTTCAGGAGATCGAGCGGTAATTAGTAATTTTGGTGCATGTGCAGACGTGGTCCTTCGTCTCAGTAGTGATTTAGCACATAAAAGTCATAAGATTTTATAATAAAAATATGGAGGAGTTGATTTATTAGAGCAACTCCTTGCTTTATATCCCTCAAGAAGGCGTAATAAACGGTGGTACATCAAAGAGTTTATGCATTTTCTCGATGTAGTTGTAGTGAACGTATGGATTTTGTCCAAACGAAATGGGAATACATAACATGATGTTTTAGAATTTAAAACCAGCGTTGGTAGAGCTTTAATAAATATTAGCGCAAACAATGAAAATAGAAAAGGTAAGCCAAGGTCTGTTACACCGCCAGGTATACTCAAGGAAAGAAAACCTAATCATCATGCGCCAGATGAAATAAGCAAAGACCAGTTTGGACATTGGCCGAAACTCACCGATATAAAAAATGTGAGACGGTGTCATTCTAAAGCCTACTGTTGAAAAAAAATGTAATGAGCCTTGTTGTCTTGACTGCTTTGAAAATTTTTATGCCTAAAGTTGATTTGTTTTATAAACGGATGGAGTCCACTAGAGTGGGTAAATATTTTTTGAGTTGTTTTATGTTTTGTGTTTTTCTATTTACCTGTTACTGATGTGTATTCAAAATAATAATGAAAATTAAATAACTAAATTTTAAAATTTAAAATAAAATCATGCATGATAATAAGTAGGTCCCAATTCACTCTGCATCATTGTAATCAACACTAATAAGCATTAAAACTGAAGGAAAAGGAAGTTATAATTTCCTGGAACGCTACTTTTCAGAATTTTGAAAATAACACACGAGTGTTGAAGTACTCTGTTAACGTATTTCAGTCTTGACTATAGAATTAATCGCAGGATTCTTAAGCCGTGGCGAGACTCCGCAATTGGCACTTCTTATAATTACAATTAACTATAACTGTAAGCTGTAAACTGTCTATTGCTGTAAATTCTAGATCTTGATAAAATGCCGCATTAAATATGACTTATTGGTAATTCAGCTACTAACTATATTATCCAAAGTTATCAATTGCCAACAGGATGGCTTGGATTTCAAACTTTAAAGCTGTAAAAAGAGAGGTACTGCAAGGATCTATGCTGAGACCTTTTTTATCAAGCTGTCCCTTTCAGTTGCAAGCCAATGATCTTTTATCATCCATTCAATACAGAAGATGCTCAAATGGTTAATAAGTTTTAATTATATAAAAGTAAAAAAGTTTACCTCCAATCATTCTCTTATTATTTTCGATCAAATCAGCTGTTTCTGGTGTAAAGAGAATCGGAGATAATATAATCTCCTGCAATGAGAAAGAATAGAGAAAAGGCACCTTAGGCATTAAGTGGGAAAAATCATTCTAATCTTCTAATTTATGTGTATGCAGCAGAACAGCATACTAGTCACACACTCAATAAACTAAGTTAGCATAGCTACTTACAGAAGTCAATACTGTCTGTACGAGGAGCAATTAACAAACTCAGCAAACTACTAATGCATCTTAAATGTTACATTGAGTGGTTTAAAGATTTCGAATTTCAATTAAAAAAGCGATTATTGTTTCTAGTTCAAGTTATGCTAAATTTGATTTTCTCAAAAGAATTAAAACTTAGATAACACTTCTATTAATAACTTATACTTAATCGAGTTCTAGAGAGTACCATAAATACTGATGTACTAATAGAAAATATACGTGGAATTCACATCAGTGTATAACCTTTCAAGATATACTATTGTAGTTGTATAGCCTTGTTGCTTCTGCAGGGAATCTTGAAGTCGTTTGAGATTTGCAAAAGCTAACAATACACTGTGACGTTATCAAATGTCCCAGATTTAAGAAGGTGCGTCTACAAGATCATGCTGGGAATAACGCAGATGACGTTTCGTAAACTAGACCTACATACATCAATTAATTGAAATAAAATTGTTACAACTGTGGGTTGATTTTGATAAATCATATGTCCTATAACAAAATAGTTATTGAACTGATTTTTTTATTGCACCAGTTCTTTCTTTTGTTTTGTATATTTTCAAATCTCAATTATATTGCTATCACTAGTTATTATTGATGTTCTAAAATCTTAAAAAAAATCTTTCTTCTGTTGTTATACAAATAATGATTTAATGACCATTTGCCATAGTTTTATAGTTTTAACCGACACAACACACAGTAGCAGGTATCATCGTTTATTTATTGTCTTAACAGCGAGGTCGAGGTAGTTAAGAAAATACGTTTGTCTTTCAGTGACTTATTGTTTTACAAACAGTAACAAACAGAATGATTCATATAAGACCCATATTTAACTTTACATTATTATTAGCTTAATTTGGAAACTACAGTGAATTATTACAGTCAAGAAAATTCTAAATAAAAACAAAAAAAAGTATAATAACAACGATTTTACTGAAAAACTACTAAGATGTTGGTTTTTGCTTTCCTATCCGACCGCTGTATTAGATGCAAATATATTTTT
>VTPC01008100.1:59987-81094 GCA_011009095.1 Ignelater luminosus
TATAAAAGACACTGACGTCTATTATTGTTCATTTTGAATTCCTTATATTTTTAACATAAATGTACTGACCAATTTTTCGGTAGTCTCCGCGTCGGCGCTTAGAGCCACCAACTGAGATTTAGCTGGCCTAGGACCATAGGAATCCTAGTTAAACTAGAGTTAAGTTTATATGTAACGCAAGGTTATGTTACAAATTTCAAGAAGAATGAAGGTAAGTTTGAAATTACAAAATAATTAATCCCGTGGAAATTGCTGTTCCAGTATTCACCTGCACCACTAAGAAAAGCTAGGCTGAAATTCTCATAAATAATAACGTTAGTAAGACTTTTGCAATTAGCTATAGCTTAGTATTGTGTTATTATTCCATTGTACGTATTTACTGTTTATATATTTTACTTTTTTTTCGCAAAACATAAATACTGTAAGGGGACTTGACATGTAGTAACTACTTATAATTCTTATCATTATTCTGCAAGCATTTAGGTACAAACATCTTAAAATTCTAGCTAGAACTGCTAGCTTACAGATTTATTATATGTTTAAGATAATTATTTAGCAGCATGTATTTAACATTCCACACGGCTATTCCATCATTCATTAACTAATTTTAGTGCCTATAAATCTCGTCTTTGTTAAAAAGTACATGGGATGGCATTTTAGGGAGTAAATTGCAATTTACACTTTTTGTTTTCATCATCTTTACTGACAATGAGAATTCAACAAAAATGATAATTTCAGTTTTCATGCTACATAACAATATTATACTGCGGTATCCCCTGTATTAGCTGTAAAAACTAAGATTCACATTTTTTATAAATTGTTTTCAATCTGTTATAAATTGGATAAAGAAATAAAAATAAAACCGAAATAAATGTTCTCCTTTTTAATGCAAAAATCCGATATTGTATTTCATAACGGTGAAGAGTTTCACAACGTTATATAAAAAATATTTCCTAATTAATTCTAAACACTTAACCGTTATCTTATCAATTTTGCCGAAATAAAACGTTTCAGTTGAATCGCATTCTTTCCAATAAAAATCTGCGATCCAGAACTGCTTCTGCTTGAAACTATTCTATTTTAAGTAATAAACACATCAAGTTTTTATAAATTTTATAGGTGTAAACGCATTCCTTCGAGTTCACTGACTATTATTGAGTGCATTTATTAACGTTTCGAATTTTTATGGAAGCGCGGACATGTCACTGTTAATTATACAAGTTATTTATACATTTTTTTGCATTTGCAGATGTGCAATTCCAATATGATAATTTTACTGTAGTGATATAAAGTAAAAGCAGATCGTAAAATACACCGCTGAGATCTTGCGAAACCGAAGACATGTTAGTGTTAGCAGTCTTCGCTTCTTGCTTTTCTTTTTCGCATATTAAATTATGTAATACCCAATAAAATGCATTCAGCGGGTTTACTTGTGTTAGAGAAAAACTAGATTTAATTTGTGAAAGAATTTATAGGTATATCTCAGAACTTATCAGTATTCGCTTTCAGTACAATTCAAGTTTCCTAAAAGTAGTTGGAAATCAATTAACGTATACATCTACGAGTTAAAAATTCTTAGTGCGTACTAGAGGCGCCATCAATGTTGTTATCCACTTAACAATTTAACTGAACTAAACCTTTTACACAGTATAACTGGTGTAATGGAGACAATAACACATTAAATCATTAATCGTTGCTGTCAGTTAATTACAAGGGAATTTCTCTCGTATTTTTAGTCATTTTCCACGGATTCTGACAAGCTAAAACGTGATGTGGCTGTATTATTGTTTTCAAAATTTCAGATCTCCCTTTATGTTTTATTTTTATTGTGAAGTGAATAATAAACATTTCGAACTAAACAGAAATAAAATGTGAATGTACGAATGGTTACGAGATTTGTATAAAATTTTAATGTTTGAATTTAAATTTTGTATTCTACCTCTCCGTTGAAATCTCCAACACATTCAATATGTTTCTCACCAGATATACAGCAACGCGGCGCATTCGTTCTGTGTTTAAAAGGGTTCCGTCACACTTTACTGCTTCTAACTTATAACGAATACTATAAAACAGAGCTTACATCTATCCAATTAACTATTTATTCACCATTTTCCTCTAACAGGTTAAGAATACTTGGGTAGGTGGTCTAGGGAGTAAATATCAAACAAAATGCAGTTGCTATTTCTGAGACTATTTCCACTAATTCAAATTATCGACAATTTTGCTGACAGCAACTGTCAGATTTTTTATTTGAAAGTATTTTGTTACAAATTTTCTTTGAGAAACAGTTTGACCAAATATCCCTCATGCATGTCAAGATATCCTATAATTTGACACGCACTTGAGATGCTACTTATGAAAGTAGACCTGATTTATATTGCATTAGAAAAATAAAAGCCTTAATAGTAAAAGAGGAAAAAATAAGCGATAATTTGATTTTATTGATAATAATAAAGCTTATGAATTTATTGCTATTGGAAAATAACATTTTGTGAGCACTGGAGAGAGCTAATAATAGGAAGTTTGTTCCCATTTAAATATTTTGAATACTAAAGTAGTTAAGGAGAAATCATTTTTTATTTGTCTGAAGTTTTCTAAATTATTACTGAGCAACTCTGCTGCAAGCTAGATAACACTTTCCAAGATTACAATCCTTATTCAAGATCTTAGTAAAATTGAGGAAAATTCCATCGTGGACAATAAGTTCTAAAAAGTGCTATGCAGAAAGCTTGTTTTGTCAAAGTTTGATTATTGTAATTTTGTTTATGATCCATAGATTAACTTATTTGGTTTTGCTAGTATTGTAAAAATGCAAAATTCTGAACTGCATTTAATATCAGGTATTAGGAAATTAACAAAGCCTTAATAGACTATCGATTACTGGGTTCCTGTATTTATTACAGCAGATCTACAATATTTCATGTGTATAGTAATCCTCTTACAGGCGATTCGAAATTATGTGCAGAAGAAATACCGTGGTTTTCTCTCTCTGAGAATTAGGTATTCTAACTAATATAGAGTGAGTGTTGTCTCGTTTGGATTAACTTGACATTAGTACTCACAGCACCAGGCTTCAAAAAGCCTAAAAACTTTCTGGATAATACAGAAACTGCTTTGCAGAAAGAGCAACCCCAACATTATTCAAAATATCTATAATTTCATAATGGCATAGCATTAAGATATCTCAGTATTTTCCTCAAATCCATCACGTTCTTATTTTTTCTCGCCTTTTTGACTACATTAAATTCTCGTTATTAAAAATATAATTTTCAGTATACATTTTGTCTTAAAGATAGGCAACTTCTCTTACACCAGTTTACACATCAACGCTGCGGTTAGAGATTTTTCTCGCAAGTTTGTTAAATCTAGTATGCTGAGCTAACTGATTTGCTAAGCTAATTGCTTGGGCATTCATCTTAGCGTAATAACAATTTTAGTGTTTGCATTGTTTTACTTAATTAGTTTGATTAGATTAATTTTGTGACACATTGTCATCAACTATGCATTACAATACATCTCTTTAGTAATGGAGAAAAATACATTTAGAGTTTCGGGATGGCAAATGTAGGTCGGCATTCACTGAATACAATATAATCAGGCGCAAAAGATACGCGATGTCTGGCTTGGTTAGTCTGAGTGGAAAAGTCAGAGAACTGTCTCCTGCCAGCTTGCAAAGGTAACCACTCCTGTTACAGGTACACCTGTATATCCAGCAGTTGATATGGATGACAACATCGCGCTTCTTCGCGGCGTATTTCACCTGAGACGTGAATGCCGTCATCTGAGAAATGGGAACCTTGATAGACTATATCGAGAATAAAAACTCGTAACTTGGTTTTTGGTGAATAGGTAAAATAAATCTTGTTGGCGAGACTTGTTTGGTTATTCAGCACAGAAGTTTGGGTGATTAGTTGCTGGTTTGAGTATGACAGTAATGAGAGTTATCTATCTTATGGCAAGCGGAAGATTGTCATTCAGGTCCTGGGACTGGCCAAAAACTTGAACTAGGAAGGTGGGCAAGTGGTGTTTGCATATTTCTTTAATCTCGATGGTAATGATCCATGAAGCATTCTTAAGATCACTTGGTCCTGTTCGATTACCGTCTTCACTATCTGCCGTCTATCGGAGGAATTTCAGCCAATTACAGACTTTCTCGAATAGATTAAAACGATTCAGTCGAAGCAATTCGCAACACCACTGATTTTTTTCTTTTTGCGTAGTAACTCCACTATCTGGACATGGCACCTTTGGAGCAGATGAATCAGTAATTATCGATTATAAATTATAATTTATAATGAGGAAAACAAAGATTTTATAAGTGCGGATGTCAACTTGATATGCCACCGGGCAGGACAAATGGAAGAGAGCTACGCTTCTGGACGATGTCACAGCATTACTTAGTTTTCTTGGTTCCAAAAAACTCTTTGAAGATATTATTATAGTGATAATAATGCAGACTAATATGTGATGCGATACGAACTGTAGTTATGTATTATAGGGTGCTGAATCGGCGGAAGCAACTTAATAAATTATTAAAATATTTTGACACTAAACTTTATTTAGATTTTTTGAAGGGCGTTGCAAGATGATACACACTGAGCGATTTTAGCATTTTATGATAACTCAACTAGAATTTATTTGAAGAAAGGTGTGTGCATTATACATGCTATGCGCATAGTTCAGTAGCAACATCAAATAGGCCTGTAGATTTTCACAGTCAACTATTTCTATTAATTACCTGTGATTGTCACTACATGACATGTATTATGCACACACCTTTCTTCAAATATCTTCTAATTGAGTTATCATAAAATGCTGAGATTGCTCAGTGTGTATCATCTTGCAACGCCTTTCAAAAAACCTAAATAAAGTTTAGTGCTAAAATAATTAGGGGAGCTAATATCTAAACATTTCAAAATTAGCATGGAATTTCCTAAGTTGCATCCGCCGATTCAGTACCCGGTATATTACCATGCGTGATGCAGTCGTGAACACATTATTGCTGTTGTAGTAAAAATATTTCAAGTACTGCCAAGCCATAATATGCTTCTGAAATTTTACTGCAAGCCCGCCTGTGCCACTGGTAGTTGATGTGGTGTCACGAAGTATGTAGTTTTTCGCGCCTTTTTTCTGATTCGCATTATTGTATGTAGATAACGTAGGTATACACATTAAGTGAGCCTCTTTTAAAACAATAATTATTCAGATTTCCTATTCGATTATGTTATTTATTGTTTAGTATTTGTTACTCGTGAATATTTTATTATTTTATTAACAATCTAACAGTTTAACATTTGTTTGTTTGCATTACAATACATTTTGACATCAAAAAATGCCTGATGATTTAATGTGTGTTTCTGGAGAATTTAAGACTTTGCTTTTTATTTGTTTACGACCATATGAATAGTGACCTAGGAACCATTTTTTGCTACCACTTCTTTATTTACTGAATCACGCCCTGCTCATCGCCGTGTTAGCCGACGCTAACCTTTTTTTTAAAGTTTAAAATAAAAACAGAAAATCTTTGACTTAATTTGCATGATGTGTCTAACTTTCTAAGCAAGACAAGTGCAGTTATAGATTTTAAAAGCAAAATAAGTTTGATTTTTTATTAAATATGGTACATAGTACGTAATACAAACAGGAGTTACAACATAACTATAAATATCATAGCATCACTATTTCAGAATAATCTTTCTTTATGAAGACTGAAAGTAAATCGAAAGAATGACCCACAAAATCTCAATAATAAAAGTAAAAAAATTATTTTAATTTTATTTCTAACTTCTCGTTTTTCCCATTATAGCATATAAGATACTTTTTTTTGCTGTAGTACATTCAATGTAGCAACGCAGCATGAATTCTAATATTTACTTTAAAAGGGTTCCGTCACACTTTACTGCTCTTGATTTTTAACGAATGACCATAAAACAGAACTTTATATCTATCCAATTAACTCTTTATCCACCATTTCCTTATAACAAGTTAAGAGGAGTTCACTAGGTGGTCTAACAAGAAAATATGATCCATACACGATTACTATTTCCAAGAAGATAAGACAAAGACAATGTAGTTGATATAAAGAAAGTAACCACCATTCCTAGTAGATGTATTTCAATCTCAAATATATTTCTTACTTGCTTACATAAATACTTCGAACTTATAAAACACACAGTCCTTATGGGTGCCTGGTGAATGATCACGGCCATTGATCAGTTCGTTATTGTCAATTGCTTTAAGAGAAAGAGTAAACGTCTCTTAGTCCAGCCGGCGCTATAAGATTATTTGTTCCGCAACGAATCAACGGATTTCTGTCCTATCTTTTTCGACGGATCCATTGCTACATTGCAGGAAAGAGACGAAGAAGTGTATGTCTAAGAGTCTTTCAGATAAATACATTGTCCATCAACCTGGAGATGCTGGTTTTTGCGACAAAGCTGCGACATTAAAAGACATGACTGACATACTGATGTTCTTATTGTTGTTAAAATGTTTTGTATAGTTGGTTTCACTACACTCTATACAAGTGAAAAATTTTACTGAAATGAAAGATGCATGTTATCGTTTTTCTCAAATAATAATAATAATCTGGTTAATAAATTAAAAGCAATCCGCTGAGATCGTTAATATCTTTATCCATTATTTTGCAACCGGAACGAGTTGTACTAAAGAGTTTATGTAGTTTAATTAAATTTTATTTTATTATAGTTTATAATCTATAAAAACGTCATATTTTAGTCAAGGATGTTATTCGTGAAAAAGGTTCAAAATTAGATTTTCTCCAAAACTACATTCGTTTCGGTAACAATAACACAGACATTTTAATATTGTCGTTGAAGTCAAATCTAGATTTCAAGATAGACTGCTCAAGTTGATGAATTTTATTGCCAAGAAGCAACAAAGCTTTTCTCATGTTAAAAACTTGCTAGACACATTACCTGCAATTTTATATCACAAATTCACACCTAAAAGAAAATGAAGACAAGACACATAGGTACGTGTCTTGCATGCCTTTATTTCTCGCAATGCAACAAATATTAACAGAAGTAACAGTTCTGATTGCTTTTTCTAGGTATCTGAAGCAATTACTCTATAAAAAGAAAAAACAAGCAAGTTAGTTTTATATCTCATAGCGCACTGCAATCAAATATAGTTATGTATAAAGACTAACATTATCTTTCTACGTTTACACTGCATTCAAGTCAGGTAAGTATTGAAAATAACACCAAGGATGTGCCAATGGATTTCATTTTTCACTTGCGTCTTGTAAGATAAACTTTCAAGATAAAAGGTAGGGAACAGTGGCGTCCACTCATTCATATAGTGTTTCGTCTAATTTCTGTGATTTAAAATTCTTGCCTTTTTATCAGCCCAAATTAACAAACAGAAAACAAAGGTTTGATCGTTTTCAAAAGGCGATTTGAAAAATTTAGTCAGTAAATCAGACATTATACGCTTAAACATAAATCATTTTGCGACATTACTTTCATGAGTTGACCATGCCGAAATACTATTATTGATGGAACAACATCAATTACCATGCTGTTTGATATTTGTTCCCGTAATGTTTTACATCGAAAATAGTGAATGTCTGAAGTTTCTACTAAAGGGTTTTCCAATAAGAGGTGTAATTTTGAATAGCCTGCTATTTCGGTAGATGTCACTTTTGAAGCTATCATTTTTTGACATTTGACAAGTAGAAACTACGCCATTAATAAATATGGAACGATACACGCTTCAACAACGCATTGAAATTATTAAAATTCACTATAAAAATGGTGAAAATTTGGCAGAGACGGTTCGTAAAACTCGAACATTTTTGGGTCACCGTGAAGCACCTTGTCGGACCGCAATACAGAAATTGGTGAAAAAATTCGAGCTCTTGGGACAAGTTAGTGATGTGAAGAATAAAACCCGTGCACGTCGCTCAAGAACAGCCGAGAATATTGCTGTTGTAGCCGAAAGTGTTAAAGAAAACCCAGGTTTGTCCATTCCTCGTCGTTCTTTGGAATTAGCCATTCCACAAACGTCATTACACCGTATTTTGCATAAAGATTTGGGTCTTAAGGCTTATAAAGTCCAGTTAACACAAGAACTCAAGCCGGCCGATCATCAACAACGTCGTGTCTTTGCTGATTGGGTCGTTGAAATGCATGAAAATGATCCAGAATTCCATCGAAAAATCATCTTGAGTGATGAGGCCCATTTCCACCTCGGTGGCTTCGTCAACAAGCAAAATTGTCGGATCTGGGGCTCAGAAAATCCAAGAGTTATTGTTGAAAAGTCTCTCTATCCTCAACGTGTGACTGTTTGGTGCGGTTTATGGTCCGGCGGAGTCATTGGACCTTACTTTTTCGAAAATGAGGCTGGAGCAACAGTTACGGTGACTGGATTGCGCTATCGAGAGATGATTAACGATTTTTTATGGCCGGAATTGGATGGTATTGATCTGGACAACGTTTACTTTCAACAAGACGGCGCTACGTGCCACACAAGCAACGAAACCATTGATCTTTTACGGAAAAAGTTTCCGGACCGTGTTATCTCTCGAAGAGGTGATCACAATTGGCCACCGAGATCTTGTGATTTAACACCTTGCGACTTCTTTCTTTGGGGCCACGTGAAAGAGAAGGTCTACGCCAACAGCCCAGCGTCGATTCAAGACCTCAAAGATGGAATTCGTGAGGCTATCGAGGACATAGGGCAGCCACTTTGCGATTTGGTTATGGAAAATTTCATGAAAAGGATATTGTCCTGTAAGCGTGGTCGTGGTGGTCATTTGCCTGATGTTATTTTCCACTATTAACGGCCTACCTTCCTCTTTATAATGAAATAAACATCCGATCATTTATATTAAAAAATGGCACTTTTCTTTGAATATCAAAATAACACCTCTTATTGGAAAACCCTTTATAACTAAATACAAACTAGACACAACAAATTATTATAGCGCTTTCAAAATGACATGTCTTCGAAAACAGCTCATGATTTCCAGTTCAGAGGAATAAGATCTGAACTTCTCAAAGGCCAACCTTCGGTAGTGATGCAAGCAAAAATGTTTCTTGACATAGCAGTTATGAGATTATTGTGCCTTTACAAGCGAGAGCTAAATTCTGTTAGAAGGACCATTTTTAACCATTATTAAACACGGTCGTATTAAAAGATTTCGCAACTTCTTGTGACATATCCTCTTGGTATGCACTCGAGTACTGATTTTCACCCTGCTTCAGCAAAAATAAATAACAGTTACTTCCTGATGAAAAGCTGTCCACTACATTATCACAAAGAAAAAGTGATGTCTTCTTTACACCCTTGAAATATTTTTCTTTGCTTCACGGACAAGTCTTGTGGTGTTTTTTCAATAATGGAGATTTTATTGTCCGTTTATTACATATCGCCAAAGAAGACACTTTCCGCTGTCAGTCAGATTTCTTTCGAAAGGGAAGTGAACTTGTCATTTGATAGAGGACGCGGCGGTACGCTCTTATGTGTAGATTCTCTCTTGTTTTGAAGGATCCTGTTTCATCGACCCTGTCGGTAAAGCTTCAGTGTTGTTTATAACGTTTAAATGACTAAAAAATAAACATTTATGGAATCTCCAATTCGACTAGTTTAGCTTTACTGTAAACATGCACTTATTATTTTCCAGCAGCGTAAACAGCTAATTAATGCTAAAAGGTAACATTAACTAAAACTAGATATTATCGAAACGCAACCTAAATTGTATTTCTGTACCTTGTATCGAGTTGGAACAATTAACTTTATAGCATATCTTTGTTAATGGAACAGAACAAACAGATAAATTGAAACAAACATTTCTTATTTTTAGTAATAACAAAAATTAGACATTTCGAATTTTAAAATTAATGCTTAATGTGGCCTCACGTGCCTTCTCGCAAACTATTGATGCATTGTGGCACTGATTCCACTAATTTGTGACACGTAGATAGTATTTTTCGTCTCTGAACCATATTTGAATATTTGCTGTCTTTTGTTTTTTTAAATAGCCTACAAATCTTCAATGAGGTTTGTGTGCAAAGAGCTCCCTAGTCAATCCAAAACAGTCCAACTATAGTTTTTGAAGAATCTTATCATTTGTCCAGTGAATAACAAGACGTTTTGTTTAAATATACCCTCGTCAGCCTTTGGCGTTCTAGAACCAATCTTTTCAGCAATGATAGTTGGTACTTACTTCATCAATCCAGAGATAGGCGTTAATCAACCAAATCCATAAGAAAATAAACATCCCCAAGATATTGTTCAAAAGAATGTTTGGTAACACAAATATTAAGTGTTTTTTCAATTAATCTGTTCGATACTGTAGTTGTTTTGGAATATACATTTTTTAATTGCGACAAATAAATAATCACACTCATCACAACAAGAAGTGATATAAAACCTTTTCTTTCAGTTTTTGTTCTTAGACACCACCAGACATACTATGTGTTGAGCATCTTTCTTGTATTTGTATCGTTTTCATTCATGTACTTCATCGTATCTAGTTAAGAGTATAATAAAGCGTTACCTGACCAAGATACCAGAAAGCAGTTCTTGATTTTGTAATTCTACGCCTGTAAAGTAGACGCGCAGGTATCTAGGTTCATTTTGAACAATAAATGTGTACATAAAAGATAACTTAAAGAAACTGAGCTCCATATTTGGGTTTATCACGCTTCAGATTTTAGGGCAGCCGTCTACAAAAAATAGAAAAGCTTTATGTACTAGTTGGATTGTTTTCGCATATTGGCGACAAAGCTCGTAGCGACGTCACTATCCAAAAACATATTTACAGAAACCGAAAATCTAGAAGTTTAAAAACCGTATTTGTTATTTACATAGTGGATTCTCCTGTTGAATGAGACTGAAGTCTCAACGGTGTGGCAAACACAATATTGACATTGTGAATAAGAGACCAATCAGGCACTTTTATTTAGATTGAAATAAACTTAATGATAGTAAATTAACTTTACTAACTTTTAGTTATATATAGCTGCAGATATTACAGCACTGAACATATCATACTGACTACTGAGTTAATCAGTCACTATAAATGCACTAAATGAGACTTTTCTAAGAATAGCAAATCGGTTTCTCTTCTATTAGCAAATGAAAGAAAGTTACTAAATCTTAAATAAAACATCAAAAAGCATTTAGATTATACGATCTGTTTATTAGACAAACAATTCCTAGATAAGGAGCAATTATCAGTTGTTTCTGCTGGTTATCTTATCTGTGGGCTGGGATTTGTGCTAATAAAAGCAATTTATTATGTAGATACAGTACGACTATAGTTCCAGAAAGCAACCATGGAAACCTTTGTTTGATAATGTGGTTTGTCACAGTATTATAAGGTATCAAAGAGGTGTAGGACCTTTCTTAGATTAGAAGTGCCATTTTCGATTACACCACAAGAGCTCAAACTGGAAATAAATTAACTGCTTTTCACCTTCAAAACCTTTTTTTATAACAAACAGTTGTTCTGATTTGATATCATTGCACTGAAAGTACTTTCAAACGCCATTAGTACATTTCTGAAAATGAAACATTATCAGAAAGCAGTTGACATTCAAAAGAGGCGTGTATTTACATTTGAGAGATTTGGATGTTCTTAGTAAATTATTCCGTGGGTTTCCTTAGTGGTATTAATAATTTACAGTAATCTCATCTATTTTCAATTTCTACTGTAATTGAAGACCTTTTTTCAAAAACAACACAAGCTCAAAAATACTCATTTTGAGTTAAGCACACCATCTTAAAGAAAATAACCGTGTTTATTAGTAGCACAATCCATTTCCATCAAAAGTAGCACAGTGATGGATATACTGAGAGACAAAGTTTAGGCGTTTCTGTAAAAACAACACACATGTAAATGCAACCAAGGTGTACTGGACCACCTTTCAGAAGTTCAATATAAAATCCAATTTTCTTCATTCGAATACATGTGCCCAGTGCGATATTTACAAACAAAAGTTAAATGAAAAACCTAAGTGCCACCTTAACAGCTAAAAGAAAATTACATTTAAGAAAAGCAGACGCATTCTTCGATTTAAAAAGGAGATACAAAGCAAACGCTAAAGCAGGCGAGATTGAATGCCTTACATTTGATTTTATGCAGAATCTACCTATATTCCAAATAATTCAGCATTTTATGCTCGCCAGTTATGGTATTATGTGTTTGGAATTCATAATTTGGGAAGCAAAGAAGCGACAGTTTTCACCTACCACAAAGGTATAGCTAAAAAAAGAAGTAATGATGTGACATCTATGTTCTTACAATAAATAAATAACCATGAGTTTACCTCCAGACTCTTGGTTTTCATTAGTGATAGTTGTCCAGGGCAAAATAAGAACCATGTTATGGTCTACTTTTTATATTTTTTAGTCCATGTTTTAAAACTTTTTGATAGAACTCTCTACATTTTTCTAGTAAGAGGACATTTCTATTTACCTAATGATCAGAATTTTAGTTTAATAGAAAAAAAGAAAAAGCGTATAGAAAGAGTAGAAGTACTTGAAGACTGAGATAAGTTAATACTTAAGGCTAGAGAAAAGCCATCCCCTTTTGTGGTTGTGCGTTTGACCCAAGAAAGCTTTTTTAATATAAAGGCTGCAACTGAGAAATACTTTTTAAAACTTGCAAAGCCTTCTATCAAAATAAAAAGTATTAGGCAACTACAAATTGAAGCAGGTGTACCTACTGTAAGCGTAAGAGACTCCTACAACGGTTATAGGAGAAGCAGCATCATCCGAAATAAAGTTAAACTACTTACTGAGATGTCTTTGAAAAGTTCTTACGAAGCGTCAGTAGAAATTTTCCCATTAAAAATAAACATCGTAAAAACTCTTATTACTTATCTAGAAAAACCAGAACACAAGCATTTTTATGAAAAAATATTTTTTAAGAACGACCAAGTGAAGGCAGAAGCCACGATTGAGGTTGATGAAGACGATAACAGTAGTGGCTGTGAAGAGTTTTGATGGTTTTTTATGTCCTGTTTTTTGTTATATATTTGCAGAATCTTTTGTATAAAGTAAGAAATACAATTTTTTTCCACTATTTATGTCATTGGTTCTTTAGAGCTTGTCAGTTTTTCACCAAACAACAGCACATGTCCAACATTTTTTAAACTTTCTGACTTCTGTAGTGAATCAAATTTAGTGATATTGCCAAGAATAAGCCAATACGAAAAATTATACAAAAGTGGCAAGCACCTAGTTCCATAAAAAATAGTTTACAGAGGTATATTATTATTTTTGTGATTTCTGAAAAACCTTGTTTTTGGACTAGTGCTGTTTTTAAAAAAAAGTCTTCAATTGTAGAGAGGATCAAGTCTTTAAACCTCTATAGCGTTCTCCTTCATGTAATAATTTCTCTTTCTTCATTTATTGGTGGAAGTATCCTTTCTAAGGTTACAGCGGAAAGTGGTACTCATTTCTGCTTATTCTCACTAATTTGATAAGCAGAGGTATTAATTGGGACGATTCATCTTTTGTCGCCGAAATTTTGTATAATTATATTAGTAACATTACATTGATTTTTTCCGTTCAATTTTCTGAATCTTCTTAATTTTTGACATTTAGATAATTGACATCATAGTTAGTTTACTATTTGAGTGCTTAATGAAGAGAACAGGTAATACAATATACAATATACAAAGAGTGCTGTTCCAAACAAAAAATAAAAAGCTAAAACACGTCAAGAATAAACG
Organism: Ignelater luminosus; assembly: GCA_011009095.1. NCBI lineage: Eukaryota > Metazoa > Arthropoda > Insecta > Coleoptera > Elateridae > Ignelater > Ignelater luminosus. The sequence continues at coordinate 73,697 of VTPC01008100.1, forward strand.
GGAATGTAACTTACAGTACTAATTTTGAAAAATAGTTAATTATAAGCTAGCAACAAGAATTTTTTTGAAATGCCATGTTATTAAAAACAATTAATTTCACTATAAATAGTGAATATGTTTCTAATATTTTCACGTACTAAGTGCATTTCTAGAATCCATAGACCATATCATAAACGTAGCTTCCCATCACATTACACGCAAACGCTCATTCCAGAAAAAACTAACCTTCATTTTCCAGTAAGTTCGTCCTGTTTCTGTTCTTTTGCATTCATTGTTGCAAGAAGGAGATACGAAAATGTGTTGGGATGCAACAAGTACCGGTAGAACAGAAGTATCAAGATATCGTGAACGAAAATCGTAAATCGTTCAAACGGGTTGCGAATCCCGCGGTTTGGTTCACGCATGAATGACCGGCCACTTTTTAGTGGCTCCGTGAAGATGTGGATGGAATATTAACTGGTTATTTAAGAAATAAATCGACTGTACTTTATGTCGATGATTGCGGTTAATTTCCACGGGGCATTAAATGAACTTGGAAACGAACTTAATTTCCCCCTTACTACGCAACTGCAACTGTGTGGATATAAATTTGCGTTTCCTACTATGTATTTCGGTTGTTTATTTGTTGGATATGTAAAATACGTTGTCCAGCTGGTATACATTAAAACTCAACTCACCAATATAAATATATGTTTAAGGTATCCTTCTAAATTGTAACAGTAAAGATTGAATTTTTTGCATCTCTTTAATTGTTGGTTATGTTAATTACGTTTGAAGAAATATACATAAAGATGGTTCTGTTGAAAAGGTCCTGTGATAAAAGAGCTGAAAGAGTCCTATTACCCATTGATATTTCACAAGAGCGTAAATAAGATTAATACATTGTAATAATAAGTCAAAGCCAGAAAAGATTTACAAATAAAATTTTCTGAAACCCTTAAATAATATTAAGATCAAACTTAAAAATATCAGTCATTGCTATTGTATGAATTTGACTGATCAACTATTGACTAATAAAAAAAAACCATCGAAATATGTAGGGGATTGCCGAAAAGAAACGCACCTATGTTTAAAGTACCACACGATATTTTCTTTCGAGAGTGTTAGATTCTTCGTTGGATAACTGACTGGTATACAGTCATAACTAGTTTGTCAAACAGAAGAAGTTTTAGCAAATTGTATTCTTATAAATGTTGAAATATTATAAAATAATCTAATCTTACTACATCGTGTATTATTTAATCTACAGTTGTTGACTGAAACTAATCCACTTGTTTACCACCATAAAACATAAGTGATTTCATATAGCTACCACTGCACCACAATATTGTATGATGTATGGTATTAACTACCATATGTGGTTTTTGTTCGCCCACCACTCTTTGACGTCTTAAAAGCTAAGTGCTTTTTTCTTTAAGTTTATCTAAGTTAAATTAAAAATAGCCACTGAATTTTTATTACAAAGGAGGGTGGTGCTTACATAGATTTTTCTAGCAATAATGATATAAGTGGGAGGAATACTTAGTTGTTTCTTTTAGTTACAGCAAAAAGCATGTTAAGGAAGTGTAGTGCATTTAAGATGTTGTTAGTGTAGTACCCACGTTAATAAAAATTAGTTTAAATGTAAGATAGAGTAGGCAACACATACACCATAACATATACCAAAAACGTAATATAATTTCATTTTCATTTTTTATTTTCTGTGCATAAGTTTTGTTCCTTTAATGCAATATTAAATATATAATCATAAATTAATAGTGCACAGTGTTGGGCTGGTTCAAGAAAAAGAATCAGCTACATTGAACACTCCGTATATCTAATGAGATGCAGTACTGGCTTTTATAATTAATCGTCTATTAATTCTACTAGATCTACCTTTTAAAATATCAACAAAATACGGTTTAGCAAGGTAAGTTCAACATTGTTAATTTTATTCCTATTATAATCAAATTTTGTAGTTAAGAATATTTATCTATTAGTAATACAGTCAACAAAATTCAATTAGTGCCACACTATACTTTATGCTAATTTTTACCTCAAACTGATTGTGACAGTAGATAGTAATAGTACTTAAGGTATATGGGTGAATGCTGTATAATAAACTAAACATTATAGAAAATTCAAAATTTATTAAAAGGATCAATAGAAATTATAAAAAAACTTAAATAGCTCAAAACCATTGGGGAAATTCTATTAGTGCCACTGCCGATATCAATTTATTTACAAAGAAAATAAGACATATTGTCAATTAGTACGAGGTACTCTCTCTGTTATTACGAATGACCTCAACAAGTCAACAATGGATTAGCCTCTGCAACAGCTCCAATGAAATATTGGCCTACAGGCTTCATGGATTTCAGTTTTAAGATCATTTACACTGTCATATTGTTTTCCACCTCTGTAGACTTGACAAGCAAAATGACCCTATAAGATTTCTATGGGATTAAGGTCAGGACTTCTTGATGGTCAAGTCTTCTTGTTTTAGAAGTCGTGCAGTGTGAGCGGCTGCGTTGTCTTGCTGAAACACACAATCCTCTGGCATAATGTTTTCAATCATTGGTACTAATCCATCCTCTAAAATCCCAGTATACATTTCCGCGTTTATCCGGCTGATTATTCATGCAATTTCAGATTTACTACAGGAAAAGAATGCTGCCCATATTATGCAACCTCCTCCTCCAAGATTACGACACATTCTGTCTTCTTTTGCTTTCCGAATGTCATGCCAATAGAAAGAATAGCCATTGGGGCCATCTAAGTTAAACTTCTTGTCGCTAAATATTACTCTTTCCCATTCACGACTCCAACTTATGTGATCTTGAGCAAATTGTAGACGAGTTTCTTTATGTTGTCGTGATGATGGCGGCTTTTTTTACTGTTTTGTGTAAATTAAGTTTGCATCAGATTGCAGCACCTGTTGGATTTGACTTACAGTTACAGGCAATTGTAATTTACTTTTTATTTCTACTGCGGTTATTGAAGATCCTATTATTTCATGTCTGATTCTACATCTGCCTCGATTAGTTAACTTTCTATTTTGGTCAGATTTCCTTTTTCTTTCTCCATAATTTTCGCCAAGTTTCAGATAATTTTCAACAGTATGATGAGATCATTTAAATAATATCTTTAGCTATTTTTCTAATAAATACATTTCCGTTCCTCAGTATCTTTATCTGTGCTATTTCCTCTTTTGATAAGTTTTTCCCACGTCCTACATTGTTACTAAAAAATCAAATTTTAAGAATTATATAACTCTGTAGATAAACAATAATTCTGACATAGCAAATAGCTTTAGAATATTTTTATTTTTTGTCATCAATTTTGCCCTTGGCCCTAATAGAATTTCACCCAATGTTTTTAAGCTATTTAAGTTTTTTTATAATTTCTATTGATTCTTTTAATAAATTTTAAATTTTCTATGATGTTTAGCTTATTACACAGTATTCACCTATATACTTTAAATACTATTACTACTATCTACTGTTACAGTCAGTTTATGGTAAAAAATAGCATAAAATATAGTGTGGCACTAATCGAATTTCGTTGACTGTATACACTAACATAAATTGAAAGTTTCTTGATAAAAAAAGTCTTTGTTCACTAAAAGTTGTGTAATAATGTGACATTTGAAAGAAACAAAAAATAAAACTATTTCGAAAATACACATGCACATCTGTATTGAATTAATAAAATTACAAATTATTTGTACCATTTTCAAATTTTAATCCAGGTTCAACTACAATATTGTTAAAATTCCTTTCCATGCAACTTAATCTTGATTAAAATTTGCACTTAGCTGGTACAACCTTCCCATAGATTATACTCACCTGCATACTGGAAAGATCCTGTAACTCAATTGGTTAGGTTAGTACGTTGGTTTAGTTGACCAAATAGCTTTACATTATAAAAAGAAGCTCTTTCAGTGTCACTCTAATTGCACATTGGGTTGTGCGCATTTGTTATTTAATTGAAATTAAATAACATAGGAAATTCAAAAAGTTGGCCCTATTTTCAGTTTGGATTTTTGAATAGAACACATAGGGTTATGGAATTGAAAAATGCGAGAGGTTGCAAAAGTCTAGTTTGAAAAACTGCGTTTTAACATTATTTCGAGATTAAATTTTCGTCGATGTGTAATATGCAGTGCCAAGTAGTCCATTCATAGTTAAGCAGTCTCACTAACACAGACCATTTGCTGCATTAAGAGAGAGGGAGAGAGATTATAGAAAATAATAAATACATTTGTGTATGAAGTTGTGCTTGGGTAAGCTTCATAAAATCTAAAATGAGATCCAACTGCCCAGTTTCAATGAGTTTAGAAAAGGACCTCAAGAAAATCACAGCAAAATAATTTTCTTGCTATTGGACAAACCTTTTATCAAGTCAGCAATCTTGTAAAAACGTACAGTACCAAACAGTTAAATGTTAGTAACAGATTTCAATTGCGTAATTTTTAGGCTTACAATACTTGTTTCTATATATGTTTAATTTTGAAATTAACCATTTTCCTCCCAAAATCAAACAGGGTTTTTTTTTCTAAAAGAAAGCTTTCATAATTCTAATTTTTCCATAAAATCAAATTGAGTAATTCAATTTCAATACAAAAAATAATAAAAAAAATTGTAGGTCATTTCAAAACACCTACATTACAAATATTGCATTTCATAAAGGACAGAATGCGCAAGTTGCACTTCTGATTAGCGCAATATAAAGAAGTGTATCGACTTACTTCATAAAAATACTATTATAGTGAATGCAGAAGTTGACGTTGTTAAAGTGTGATATAATTGTAATAATGTTATAATTGCATATTCTGCAAAACTGTTATTTTTCTATGTTACCTAGTTTGTAATTTGTTATTATGTCAGCATGTCAATTGTGTATCAAAAGGAAATTTGGAAACTTAATAACAGTATTATCATTCAATTGGTTTTACTCAATTTATCGCTGCTAATAAGTCTTACCATTAGCATAAAAGGAACATAAGACTGTGTTTCTGGCATGCTAGATACAACAGAGGTCAACCTTAAATAAGTTGATCACAATCTCCGGACTAGTCTGGTAGATTGTACACTACGTAAACATTAGTATATTCCGAAATTATAGGAAACAATCTTACAGACCGTAAGCGCTGCTCAGTTTTTCAACAGGTGTTTTTCCTAAACATATTCACTTGTATCCAAATATTCTAGTCTTTTGAAAGGTCGTTTTGTCTAAGTCAAAATGAAACTTACGGTTTGAGAATTTCAGTAACAGAAACCACGCTGATGACAGTTTTTGCTACCACTAGGACCAATATTTTTCACATTTGATTTCATGCCCACACTGATGTCCAATTCGTTGCAATTCTAGCAGGTTAACGGTTACTTAAGCTTCCAGTTTAATGGGCGTAAAATTGCATTTTTAAATATTTAAAGTTTGCTATGGATGTGGATAGAGCAGACTTCTGTTATAAAAATATTTAAGCGTGTGTCTTTTTTTTTTATTCATTTTAGTCTTTCTAATAGATTTTCAAATACTGTTTGTCTTGAAAAAGCCATCTTCAAACTACATAAGTGTCAATTTTAGCCTTCTCTTTAGTCTTCCTTGAGTTTTTTTATAGCTCATATGCAAACGGAATTGTGATAATGCTTTTTAGGTCTAAATAATATCTAATAAAGCCTAAATAATTTTAAACGTATCAGTTATCAAATATCGTTTTAATTTTTGCAGTACAGAGTTGCTCAATTACTACTATCTCTTGGTATTACTAGCTATCTTCGTGATATTAATAATATTGTCTGGCGTAACATCAGTAAAATCATATATTGTGCTTCTAAAAAAATATATAGTCAAAGTAGGCGTTATTCCTAAGGTCCGCCACCATTTTAAGGTATGTCGCAAATTATTCCATACGAATGTCACGATTGCTAATTCTCAATAATAATATTAAAGACAAAATTGATGTTAACTATTATTGATTTTTGTTGGTTATTACTTTGTTTTTTTTGCTACGTAAAGACAGCATTTGTTGGCGAATCTGTGAAAGATCCTGTGTTAATTATTTACCACATGGTAAAGCAAGCAGAGAGATAATTATTCTTTCAAGACAAGACTAGTAAGCAGCGTAGATGTGAAAATGAAGTTAAACATATTATTGAAAGTCAGATGGAAATTTTCAAATAAACTTAACATTTTTGTTGTTGTTTTGTGACTGAGGCTTTGGTTCACAGTTCGCTTGACCTCATGCCTTCTACTACTAGAATTTAGCCAAACCAGGAAATGTTCCAACTTCCAGTAAAGACTTAACATGCAACGATACCTACTACTAAATAAACATTTATTCCGGAGGATGGCACCCTTTTACAGATATTTTTATGTAAATTTTAGTAATGATCTTAAGAAGACAAAAAATTTCTTGATCAATGCTGGGTTTTCATTTATCTTCAGCATAGACTCTTCTCACTTGCCAATATTCGAAAAGCGAATTTTATTGATTAGTTTTGGTTTTGTAGCAATAATGAGCAATCCAGCATAGGCTTTTGTTTTAATTTTAATCTACTTAGTTGCTACAATGTAGGTTTAGAGATTCTATGTTGAACCTTAAAGAATAAAGGCACTTGATTTTGCCCATTATTTTGTTATATGACGTTGCTATTTAGATATTCTTTAATAGTATCCTACTGTTTAAGATTTTCAAAATTCTCATATGATATTGAATAGAATGAGATAGTTGGACGAAAGTAGAAATTGCTGATATTGTTAGGACCGATAGTGCTAAGAGCAGTTTTTGTGTCAAACAGGAAACGTACTGTTCACTATCGTTTTTCGGTTTCGTTTTAGTCTTGAGCCTTAGGCAGGTTAGTTCCTGTTGCTACCGATTTATGGTTCTGTCGAGGTAGTAGCAGCAAGACTGGCAACGGTTGCGATTATTGGCGTCTTGTGATCTTTGTGTGTGAAGTTGCAATGTTGTAAGAAGAAGTACGCCATTGTTAATAGTATTGTCGATAGAAGAATTCCGACTGAGATGGCGAGCGTTAACAGAATAAAGGCAGATTAGTTTGCGTGGTTGCTACCGATTTATGACTCTGTCGAGGTACTAGCCGCAAGATTGGCAATGGGTGCGACTATTGGCGTCTTCCGTCTTTGGGTGTGAAGTAACGATGTTGGAAAGAAGAAGTACTCCATTGTTAATAGTATTGTCGATAGAAGAATTCCGACTGAGATGGCGAGCGTTAACAGAATAAAGGCAGATTAGTTTGCGTGGTTGCTACCGATTTATGACTCTGTCGAGGTACTAGCCGCAAGATTGGCAATGGGTGCGACTATTGGCGTCTTCCGTCTTTGGGTGTGAAGTAACGATGTTGGAAAGAAGAAGTACTCCATTGTTAATAGTATTGTCGATAGAAGAATTCCGAC
>VTPC01008100.1:81104-137748 GCA_011009095.1 Ignelater luminosus
CGAGATGGCGAGCGTTAACAGAGTAAACTGACTATGGAGACGGAATGTGGCAAGGAAGACGTAAGTTGTTTGTAGAAAGCGAGCTTTGTGGCTTGCGTGTGAAATATATTATAATAATGATTCTGCAAACGATAAAGACTTCTGTTATTGTACGGTGTTATCGGTTGTGTCTTTGTTAGTATGAATGGCGAAACAAATGACCCTTCTCTCAACCACATCACCAGAAGCGCGTATATGGAGTCCGATAACACGGTGGTGCGATGACAACAACAGTGGAGATTTGGACTTTGGTAAGGCGCATTCTCAGGGCATGGACATCCATCGGCTTGCAAAAAAAAAATGGTTGTACCAGGCGGCTGCTTGTGGATCTCATCCGTAAATCCGAACTTCCCATTTCTTTCATTTGTTGCGTTGTCTTCTTAAAAGAGCACCAAATCATGCATAAACAATATTCTTTACAAATAAGTTTCCTTAATATACCATCAAGATTTTTACTTCTTAAAAATCATTATTTATAAATCTAACATACTTTAAAAGTTATATAATATCATTTACAATGTTAACAAAGTAATTATTGAGAATGCTAAGCTTATATTCACGAGAGAGTTCTTGTGGTGTAACAGTTGATTACGAAAGGCCTGTAATATTTAAGGAAAATCTTTTGATGGACTTAATTTTTCTTTCAATCTACTCTTCAGAAATTTTTCTCCAAATATACCAGCTATTTAAAGAATCGACGGGTTACAATAAATGTTTTCTACTTTTCTCTTAAACATGTTTTTGCAAGAAATTATTCCTCTAGAACCACCTCTGCTGAGAACTAACTACCCACAAAAAAATATGAACTGCAGACATGTTTTCTATAATATGATTTATAGTTTGAAATCGAACTAAACTGAATTATTTGATAAGCTGGTGCAAATATACAGAGAATAAGTGAATGTGTGTTTTATATCAACAACAAATTATTTACGATGTGAAATAATCTACGATTTACATTCCAGTAATAAAATGTAATACAGCTGGAAATGAAGAAGAAAATATATGTAACCAGCAGCATTCTTAAGTGTTCTAAAAACTTGTTTTATTTACGACTACGTAGAATCACATTTAATTATTGTATTACATAATTTTATTATTGATTGGTATCTATTAAATTTATCCTTACCCTTTTATTGATTTTATTTATTGGATAATCATTTCTTTATTACATCAAACATGGTTTCTTAAAGTAACCATTAAAAACATATTCAATTATATAATTTCACTATTAGGATAACATCCGCTTTTTTGTTTGTAGTATAATTTAATTGGAAACAATTACTTGTCAAAAAGGTTGTTGATTTATTGTATTCGGATTAAACCAAAACCGAGCGTGAAAAGTTAGGTGGTTTTAATTACATAAGTAGATAAGTGGAAGCGGAGTTGGAAATTATAGATGGCTCGAGCCGCATCTAATTTTGCAACTCATTCAGCTTAACAATGAAAATTCGAACATAAATTTGGTTATAATTTAGCATTTTTGGGAAAATCTCTACTAGTTTGTATAAATATTAACAAATAGTTCATTAATCAAATTAGGTGCCTATTTATTGTTTGTTTCGTGTCTTAATAAAACCGGCACAATTGTTAATTTCAGGTCGTCGTCGCACCCCTAAACTATGATGGTCATTCACAAATTAAACGAAATGACGTATATAGAGTGTACTTTTGTGAAATATAAAAAAATGCGCTGTGTCATCGAGCACAATTAGGATGCACTGAAGAAACTATTCGAGATGGTATTTCTCAAAAGCGAACCAATCAGCTACTAGTTAAATTCAAAAGCGTCGTCCCGAGTTTCGAGTTCAAAACATTCATAATTGCTAGGAATGCAAATAATTACCTGACTTCAACTTTACTATTTCATCCAGCATTCTTTCTAATCGGACAGGCGTTACAAATAACAAACGAAGAATTTAAATATACACACGAAAAAAATTCAAACGATCAAATATCGTCGGAAGTATAAAAAATTGTGATTCAGTTTTGTTTAGAATAAATTTTTGTCAAACAATAGTTTATCAAAATCACCATCACAAATGCGTTCATATAAGAGTATTAGGTAAGACTTATTTCTAAGACGCTAGTAATAATCTTGGACAACCATTTCCTTTTTAAAATAATTCTGCTGTGATTCAACATCATTAAACTTAAGGTTTTTGCGTGGTAGTTTATTGTTTAATCCCCCGTATTTCTGTATCATTGTATTGCTATATTTATGAGTAGCGTATGACACGTTTGATATTACGTGTAGAAATATTCCGTCTTTGTGTATCTTACTAGTAGTATCTTACTGTACTAACAGTCAAGATTAGGTTTATGGAATAATAACAGAATTAGAGAAACGTTTCAGGATTTTTCAGCATCTAAGTTTTTTTTATTAATTTACTAATAATTGGGTTTTGCAACAACATAACAGTCGTATTTCATCTGTAGACATGGCGATCAAACAATCTAGTACAACACGAACATTGTACGTATAAATAATTTTAAATAATAATGGACCGTGCATTGAACCTCGTGGTACTCCGCCTTTATATGTTTAATATTAAAATATACTGCAGTGATTCTATATGTAAATATTTCGAGAAACTTTTGTGGCACAGTTTGTCAAAAACCTGAGCAACGACAGGACGTAACACTCCTGTGCAGTGCCGTAACTAGCCTTTTTTGCGCTCGGTGCGAGCTTCTATAACTGAACCCTTGAAAAATGTTCTAATCTTTCCCGGCTCTCACAATAAATTGGACAAAAAATCTATTATCCAAAATGTTCTACCGTTAGAAAATTGAATAAGTTGTGAATGTTATTTAATTTTTTGAATCGCCATGTAAATTCAGAAATCATTGTATCTATTACTTCATTTATCTGAATTTTAAAACTTTGTTGCCGGGTAATGTCGTAGCCGACGTCTAAACTTAAATTATGTCTTTATCAGAGATATGGTAGGGGTAGATGTTGGTATGTAGTTTAAACTCAAAGCTAACATGTCTGATTAAGTACAAACACTATTGCCAGATTTTGTCTCTTTCTTACATATACCAAGCTCAAATGCAAAGTATAACTTGCTCTTTCTAAACCGAGCAATCACTGTAATTGGTTGAAATTCAGAAACCCGCGCTGGTTAACGATATTTAAATAATAGAAATGGAACAGTGATATTTTATTACTATAAATTTAATAATTTAGTATATTACCAAAAATTGATCACTAAATCAGTCATTAATCAAGTAACATAATAATTGATCATTTTAATCATTATTTGAAAATCATTGTGAACTAAATTAACCACCCAAGCTGATAAAAATGGAGAGTAAAGAGGTAGCAAGTTAATGTCAATTTCTAGTTAGTATTATTCTTGCACTGACATCAAAAGCAATAATGAAAAGTAATAAACAGTTTAACTTAAATAAAGACAACAATGCAATGCTCGTATGTCGTATGTGGAATGCAATGTAATACAAATTAAAGAAAATCTATCACAGTAGCTATGAACAAAAAATTGTATATCCTGAATTGAGTTAAGTCAAAATAAATAACTTTTATTGGTATTTTGAAAAACAAATACAGTCTTTATGAAAGGTTAACCAACGCTTCTTAATAAACATTTTGATAGAGCAAATGCAATGCAAATTTTTAAATATGTCAGACTGACACTTCATAAAAGTTCAATAAATCAATTAGTGACTGTGATAAGATTTTTTTCAGTAGGTAAAAATCTGTAAAACACAAGTAAAATTCTGGGTACAGTTTTATTAATATAAATCATAATTTCTGATTATAATTACATTCAGTACATTTACTCATTATTAAATAAAATTAATTTAGTATATTTATGCCTAATTCTATTACTTTTATTACATCAATTTTTTACTTTGGCCTCATGGTGTAATCTAACTTTTAAATATACAGTACCTAGAATACGAATTAATTGAATACGGCGATTGTCTAATAAATCTTGGACTAAAATGTGATCTTGCATAACTTTATTCGAAAAAATTTTATCAATATTTTTTCTAAATAGCTGCAAAATCAAATGGTCTGCTATTTAGCCTTTTTTATATACAGCATTATTTTCTTTTATTAGAACCTCTAATAATTTGCATATTTCAATCACTTCTTTGCTGGGTATAACTAATTTTCCCCATTTTTTTAAATTTAACAAAGCAGAATTGCTGTGCTCTGTAGTTAGTAAGCCTTCACAGGTACTGCATTTGATCTTTTTAATAATTTGTTTAACAACAAACCCTGCAATATAACCAATCACATGCTCCTTGTAAAGTGATAACTTGACATCATTGTAGCAGTAATTGTGATCACCTTCAGCAATTATAATACTATTAATGTCATCTATTAAAGAATCCTTAGTAGCAATTCTTGTACCGACATACAAAAGTTGTGTGGCATCCATTGGCATGCAATTACCATTTTTAGCTTTAATTTGATGTTGCCCTAACAGCCTCCTGTAAGCATTCTGGAACTGCAATAGAGAAGGATTATTGTTAAAGCCTCCTCGTTGTCTAATCACACAAAAAAACATTTCGATGTGATCTTGACTTAATTTATAGCTTAAGATAAAGCTTAAATAATTTGTCATAACCAAATCTTTATATAAGTTTAATAAGCTTCTTAAACTAATAATGAATCCTAAGAAGCCTGTTTTTCGATTTGATTCAATTATGAGTTTTCCATGATTATCTCATAATCAATGTATACTTTTACTTTTTCCTTAATAAGTTCAAAATTTCTTGAACATAATCCACGATTTAATTCGCGTTTGGAAGCTAAATGCTTTGCATTTAATATGTCAAACACATCATTCATTACCAAGCAGAAATTGGCAGTTGCTTGACAATTCTGGAACCTTTCTATATTTAACTCTTTACAGAAAAGCAGAGCAGTAGAAACACTTCTACTTAGTGTTTGTACTGCCAATGACACTTTCATTTTTTCATTTTGAAACTTTATATGTCTGGCAGTTAATTTTGTGCCAGCTTGCAAGCCTTCCCGTGCTTGTAATTTTTCGATTCCCTCGATATACTTCCATTCAATTGGATTGCCATTTGGATCATATAGTATGTTCCTGTCCCCTAAAGTGTTTCTCACTAGCTTTACCATATGACACGCATCCCAGAATGTATGAACTTCCATATTATTAAATTGGAAAGACGGCTTTAGGTCAGGGAATTGGTACTGAGTACCTAATTCATTGCACATGGCAATATTTACAGCAGCCCCATCAAAAGTAATGGATCTACATTGACATCCAGATTCTTCAATTAACTGGAGGCATTTTAGCAGATTAGCTCTTTCCGGGACTGTAAGGCTTTTAATTAGGAAATATCCTAAAGGTAATGTCCAATAGGATCCTAATGAAACTCCCATAAACTCGCTTCATCTTTATTATCATGATCTCCATCATGTTCACTGCCCATTCCTAGATCAACATAACCATAAAACCGTCCATTGGAATACTCAACTAACTCTCTAATTGACATTTTCTCTATGACCAAATTAATTATTATATTTTTATCTTGTTTCACCTGCATTTTTAAAGCATTAAAGCTTTCTTTTGAAAATCCTGGTGATCCATCTATAACCATGTACCACTCTCGAAGTGTGTCTGGATGGGGCAATAAATTATTAAATTCCTCACGTACAAAATTGTATGCCCGGGGTGAATAATAATGAAGAGTTAGAGCAAAAGCTCGTAACTCAGGTGTAAATTTGGCATTTCTTGCCACAAGTTGCCTCTCTAAAATATTCTTTAGTGAATCTGGGGTACTATCCTGAAAATGCAATATGCTGTTAATTTATTATCTTTTTTATAATTGTTATATTATTTAGAAATACCATAATAGCTGCTGAAGCTTCATCTGACAACAGCCGTCTTTGTTTAAGATCTTCCACTAAATCTTTTAGGGATAAAATCTGCTTTTCTAGTTTTTTCTTATCTTCATTTAATATTTTGCATTTCTTCTTCTGTTGTGTCACTACTTGTTTAACAAATTCCAAATTGCGTTTAGCTTTTCTTGGTGTTGAGAAGTGATCTGGTCTCAAATTACCAACATACCGAGGGGTTTTAGGGCTCAGACTTGATTTGGTATTTTCTGGTAATTGTTTAATGCCCTCATCTTGATTTCTTGAATCTACAAAACATGTATAATAAAATCCTAAAGAAAACTGGTATATCTCAACCAATGATTTACAGTAAAATGTCTTAATTACCTGTGCTTAAACTTGTATTAGTATCAATTATGCTACTTTGTGCATTTGGTTGTATAACTGAACAGCTAGGCCCAGAGTCTACTTCCATTTTTTCATCTTTATTGTTTATATTCAAAGAAGGTGCAGCCTCTTTATGTAAACGTCGTCTTGCTACAATCGTTGGATTGTAATCCAACTCTGAAAAATGCTTAGAACAAATAGTAGAGGAAGCTTTTAATTGGCATTCCTCCAATTTGCATGCATTAATCCAAGCACGTTGACGATACTTATCTTTAGGAAATCTACAAAGTAAGATTACTATGATATCACGCCTGTCAATTAATAGATTAAGCAAAAATTGTGGACAATGTCCATGTCCACGGCACTTAAGAAAACTCCAGATCCCGATTCTCCAATATGCTCATGAGAGCCTCTGAGAGGTAAATTATTTTCTGCGCAGAACAAAATTATGCTAGTGCACACTTTTAAAATATGTCTCCACTTTTTTGTTTCTTGATCAATAGCCTTTTGCAAAGACCCATCTATTGTGGTCTTATTTTTTATTTGCTGTTCAAGCGTTTTCCACTTAATACAATTTTCTCTATGAAATGTAGAGTTTTCGCGCTCAGGGATGCGTGGACTTAAATGACGCCAATCATTAAAACTTTTTGTACATCAGCAAGTGCTGGCCTTGTCTGCTTAGTCGAGGAAGAACCGAAAAGTATACACGGGAAACAAAATATTGCTTCTCTCTTTTTACTGTACATCAATCATAGCCTGGGTACCATCTCGCCGTTGCTCATCTTTTTTGTAAACCAATGCTCATGAAATTTTCGTCCTGCGTCTTCACCTTCAGTTAAATAAATATTTTTACTACCTTTTCCTTGATCAGGACCTTTCTCGACAAGAAAACAACGAACGGGGTCAGTTATGGATAACCATGAAATAGGATCGTTTGTATCTAATTGGGTCTTATCAATTGCAGCTGTTTCTACAGTTTGAATTTCAGAACTTGGACTAATGTTTAGCAAAGTCATGTCTTCATTTTCTCTTTCTAAATTGGTTCCAGTTCCAGATATACCAGGTACATCATCTTCCTGACTATTTTCTGCCTGTGTCCATTTTCTTAATGAATTTTCCAATTTTTTGGATTCAATCTCCCTTACGCGTTTTCTTTTTCGAAATTCAAAACCAGATGGACGTTTTTGTGACATGATGTTAGTTATGGTGTACGTACTTAGTTTACGGTAGCCGGCAGATAATATTTCTGAAAGAAGAATCGCGAATTAGCTCTAGTCTAGTATATATTATCAAAACAAAATATGCCACTTAAAAATAAATATTACTTACTTAGGAAAGTACATAATCCAAAGTCTGTTGTCAGTTTATAAATCGTACCTAAAAGTCACTTTTATTTATTAACATTATCAGCCTGTAAATATCCGACTGCTGGGCACAGGCCACCTACTCACTCCCACTGAAGATCAATCTCCCAAAGAATGAAATTTTAACCAAAAACTACAGAGCTAAATAAAACTTTCTACACTGAGAGACAGGTTTATTCACCACGAATAAAAACGTGTACTTGGATACTTGGAGAGAGACGTAACATTAAATTTACTACTTAGGTAACATTAAATGAATTTGTCTCTCAGTGACGTAAAACTCAACAAATCTTCACTCTCACACGCAATTTTACTTTGAATTAATTTTAAAACAATGACAAAACAATATAATTGTAGCCGCCGACCCACCGCCCGATATTCGGGGATTCCCCTGATGGCGCGGAATAACGGCCGGAAATCTCCTGGGCCACACTTGCCGTGCGCGTCCTGCAACTCGCACACGCGGATGCCCATACATTCTGCCCCACTTTCGCACCTCGCTGGCGTTTGTCAGAACGCAACGCCTACAGAAGTTACAGCTCCCGCCACGTATGTTATTTGCTTGAAAGAAGAATATATAATATCAGCTGTACGTACTGCTGATAGTAGGGCACATCTACCTACACTGGAGTTACGCGATAAGTAATAGGTATTGTACTTTGTATGCTACTGACTGCCATGCATGACCCAAAAGTTGGTTCTGTTAATTCTGGATATGGTAATTTCTGCCCTGTGCCTGGGCACCGCTGGCAGCACCCTAGTTACGGTACTGCTCGTTTTGAAATATTTAAGCTATAGTCTCACAAATTAGAAGATAAGAAAGGTGGATTGTTAGGTTTTCCAGGTATGTTTTCAAGTTTCCAGACAAACATTGAAAGGTGGGATTTGAGTCGGGAGATCGTTTGTTTTAAGAGGTGTCGAATAAATGATGTAATTTCAGTAGGAAATATTATTACTGAGTCATCGACAAATAACGTTTGCTTTAATCGCAGAAGCAAAAGTAAAGCCATTTAAATCAACATCAGTGGTAGATACTTTTTCAAAATGATCAAATAAAGTTTGGTAAACATGTATTAAGGAGTAAACTAGGATCTTGAGAAATCAATGTTCCATTTGAAGGGAAACAGATTACAACTATTATAATCTCGTTAGTTAAATATAAATAGTTTAACAGTATAAATTTTAAGAAACTCAGTTATTATCTTTTGAATTATAATTGTGTTCTATTTTCTCAATAATAAATGATCAAGACAGATTGTCAGAATCATTTGGAAAAGGTATCTGTAATAGGCTGTGATAAGAATAATTTAATTTGTTCAGTAGATGGTGTGATTACATTCAAATTCCGATGAAAAACTTTATTGACTTGTTTAGAAAGTACACAACGCACACAATACCGCGACCGCAATGAAATAAAACTTCTTTATCTTATAACTTTTTCAAATTTAATTATTAGAAATTGGTTAATTCGAAACCCTAACAATACGTCAATGTCACTTTGTCACTTTTTCAGTTTACGCTGCACAAAGCTTAATCGTTACTATATTTAAATATCAATGATTTTTATTTATCTAATATTCAGAGTATCAGCTACAAAAAGAAGAGAATTGTGATATGAAACAACGCTACTTAAGTAAATGTTTTTGTAGCTCCACCACTATTGATACATTCAATTTCAGTTTCGTTGAGTAATGTTCTTTGCAGACGCAAGGGCAGTTGGAAGTCATATATAACTCCAGCTCGCAAGGGTTCTAACATTTGGCCTGCCATTGGATTGTTCAGTACTTGTTTTTTCTTAGCTACATATGCTGGTGCAGGACATGTGCCTGGAGGTGCTCGTTTCTTTTTTCCATATCTAAATTTGACCGTTGGCACACGTTTAGCGTAGCTGCGAATTATGTTCACTATGGGCACTAATGGTAATACTTTAAACATTTAAATTTTGCTTGCAATATTTTTGGTTTAATGTTGCATATGTTGAATGTCATATTTTTGACTAGATGTTACTACGATTAATAATTGGAGGTTATCATGAACACTTTTGCAAACAAGTGCAATGCAAAATATTTTTAAGAAACTTTCCTAAAATATTTTAGATAACATACAAGATCAAAGTCTTTTTGGCTTTAGTCATAAAAAGTATTTTTGTGTTTCGCTTTGCAAGTTAAATATTATAAATCAAATTAAGCAAATACGATGGTTCTTTGAACTCAGTAAAATTGCAAAGAATACCTGCACCAAAAGTAATAACAGAAAATGAGATCTTGTTCAACAGAAGCTTACTAAGTGCAAAAATACATGGAGGAAATTTAGTGGCATTACATGCTAACGAATATAAAAACATAATGTGAATTAGGTGTTATTGAAAGTATTCAGTATCTTAAAACTATAACAATCAACACTAAGCATGCTTCCTCCTATCTGATTTTCCTTTTTTAAAAATCAAATCTACTTTCGACTATATTCAGATTGAAAGGCGAAACTTACCTAACAACAGGGGGGTTAATTAATTGTAGTAAGACTTTCAGCAGTGACCCTCGAGATAACGTATGGTCTTAATTCTTTAAATGATTTAAACAACAATTTTCCATTAATTTTAAAAACTCTTAGAAAATATAAAAAATTTAAAATAAACAGGACCAATGAGACGACTGGCCCAGGGCACACAGATGTGGGGGTATATTCTCAAGAAGTAAAATAATAACCTCAGAGGACGCCGACAGAATTCCATCTAATATCTTGCATATGTTATCATTCAACTCTGTAACAAAAGACGGGCTCAGAAGAAAAACTAATCACCAACTTAGGAGAATCGACTTTTTGTTTTTGGACATACTCTTTTGGTATTTTTCTTCTTAAGTATTACATGAGATACCTACGTACTGCAAAATACCTGCTGTGTTTTATTTTGTCGCATTCTTATAGTTCGCTTATTTATTACTACTGCATTGTGCTGGTGGCTCAGTGTACCAAATGGTTAATCACGAACCAACAGTCTTGAGTTCGAGCTTCCACAAGACTATGTAACTCTGAAAAAAAAGACAAATAGCAACGACATTGCAAGAATATGACTGTAATATTCCGGAAAATGATTTTTTTATTTCATATGTAATGAATGAGATTGAGTGAAACTGCAAATTTCATTTGTTATGTATTCAGCAAGCAGAGTGACGTCAGATTTGTTTGATTAATTAGATATATTTGACGAGTTTGAATAATTGGCGTCATTAAGACGTCATTTTTTTCTGTATATTGATTATCAAAAGTTCAAAGATCTTAATGTGACTTCCTTGAACTGTGACGTTTTGACGTTTTTTCAAACGTGAACTAATGACCAATGCTTGCCGGATACTTTTTAATATTTCGCAAATTTCAAACCGGAAACCACGATGATTTGTCTTCGCAAAGATAGAACTTATATAAAATCTGCTTAAAATATTTTCAGATGAGATTTGTGTGTTTGTTTTCAGTGCAGCAATACATCTGCATGAAGTAATTACATACAAATGTAGTTTTGATATAAATTTTAAATTAAGACCTTAATTAGACCAAAGCAGGAAATATATTTTATTGCTTTTATACCAATCTCTTACCCGTTTGCTGGTTCTTGTTGGGAATGTTGTTTTGCTAAAGAACGCATAAACAATTTCTCCCAACTGCTGTAAATGGTTTTTTTCTCTGTTTGCTGTAAACCCTTTGAAAGGGAACCAGAAGAGAGAATCGTTGAAATATTTTCAATAATTCTTGAATTGGACAGGTATTTTGGTCTTCTCAATACTCATCATCCTTTTATGAGCCATTTGCACTTGTTGAGTAAGTTAAATTATTTCAACCAACAAAGTTTTTCTTACTAGCAGTTAATTATTTTACTTTAAGTGGTATAAGTTGGAAGGTTTCTAATACAGCATGGTGAAAGGTGCAAGAAACGCACTAAGTCTAATTACTGTTTGTATTTTGCAAGAGTGAAAACAGAGTTGTCTATTCTTTTCTGGTTATTTAAAGAATTATATTTGAAAGAGAAGAATAACAACAGTTTAACAACATTTTGGGAAATCATGCCTGGTTAGTATACAACTTGCACCAGTTCACAACAAATCCGTTCAAAATGACAATGTCGACTTCCACGAGTCACCTGCGGTGGTCAAAGTTGTGATTGTCTTCTATTACCGTATTAGAAAAGGTAAATATGAATGCGAATAAAACTACGCTCATTAAGGGACCACTTAAGGTAGCCCTAGGTTACTCCATTGACTTTCTCAGCAATGTTAAATACAAACACAGGTCGGGCTTTGCTTTCCATTGACTTTTTTTACCGATACATATAAGGTAGAAAGCAAATTCGGACTATCCACAGTTTGGAAAATATGAGAGAAATGGATCACCTATGACCAAACAGTCAATCAAAGCAACGCCATCTTGAAATAAATAAAGATACAAACATGGATCGGGTCCTACCTTCTAATAGATACCTGCGGTGGCTTAAGCTGGGACTTCCTCCTTCTATTAACCTTGTTAATAGAGTGACAGATTCTATGACCGCGTCTTACAATGGGTCATCTGCAACGGCCTAGGGTCGAGCCTCATCATCCGTTAACTTTCTTAATAAAGCTAAGGTATTCACGAGTTGGAATGAGCCACCCAATAAGCCACCTGCGGTGGCCCAAGTTCTTAATACTAATAATAATAATAATAATAATAAAGATGTTATTACAAGTCGGGTCATCTACTAGAAACAGTTTTTCTGTTTTGTTTTCTTCACTGTAAAGAAAAAAACACAAACAAGATTCACTTTCTTTTACAAATTTTCCCAATAAATTGTAATGACAAAACGTTACAAAAAACCACTACAGCTGTGGTTTGATTTAAACAAAAAACAAGAAAGGTAATAAATACATGTTTATAGGTTCAAGGTCGATATTTTTGTGTTTATATAGAAAGGATTAAAGGAATACCAAAATAAAAAAATTGATTATTCTAATAATATTTAGAGCACTGTGTAATATTGATGTTGAAATATTACTGTTACTTTTGAGACTTCTTTTCTGTATTTCTGACAATGATAGTGCTCTTTTGTTAATTCAAAGCATATATAGCACGTAGCAACATCAAAACAATTGTATGTTATTTATCTTATCTACTTGTTTTATTGTTAGCTTAAAAAACACGGTAATGTTTATTATCAAGAACGTACTCACAATATTTTACTACTTATTTTAATTTGCAACGTTATCCTTATCAGTAGCATATCGACAGAATTTAGATTTTAGGTATTTATATATTTTGTTTGTCAGGTCTAAGAAAACCGAATACGGTTCTGATTGAAGCTTATCTCAATATTTTACAAGTACTCTTATTATATTGGATTGTTAACGTATTTACATACAAGATACACATACAAAATATCAATAACAACAGTATTTTGGCAACTTTTATACAGAAAGAATGCGTGCATTTGTGGTAATTGTATTTTCTATAACGTGCTCATTGTTTTCACCAATTCAAGCACTAGATAATGGTTTAGCAAGAACACCTCCAATGGGATGGATGCATTGGCAAAGATTCAGATGTATAACGAATTGCACTCTCTATCCTGATGATTGCATTTCCGACAGATTATTCAGAAAAATGGCCGATTTGATGGTATCTGAAGGATATCTTGAAGCAGGTTATGAATATTTAATTATAGACGATTGTTGGTTAGCACATGAACGAGATAGAGAAGGTCGTCTTCAGCCTGATGCCGATCGATTTCCCCACGGAATAAAGGATTTAGCTGATTATATCCATAGCAAAGGATTAAAATTTGGATTATATGAAGATTATGGCACTAAAACATGTGAAGGATACCCAGGTAGCTTAGGTTATCTTGAAATCGATGCTCAGACATTCGCTAATTGGGGTGTTGATTATGTAAAACTTGATGGTTGTAATTCTAAATTAATTGATATGCCGAAAGGTTATACCGATTTTGGAAAATATTTAAATCAAACTGGACGTCCAATTGTTTACTCTTGTAGTATGTCAGCTTATTTTGAATTTAAACATATACCAGCAAATTATAAATTATTGTCACAGATTTGTAATTTATGGAGAAATTGGGAGGATATTCAAGATTCATACGCCAGTCTTAAGAGAATTGTGGATTGGTATGCTTGGAGGCAGTATCGTATTGCAAAGTGGGCAGGACCCGGACATTGGAACGATCCTGATATGCTAATAATTGGTAACTTTGGTTTAAGTTATGAGCAGAGTAAAGCTCAAATGGCACTTTGGGCTATTCTTGCTGCACCTTTACTTATGTCTACTGATTTAAGAACAATTCGCCCAGAATATAAAGAATTGTTGCAACACAAAGAAATTATTTCTATTAATCAAGATAAATTAGGAATTCAAGGTAAAAGGTTGCCTCTGTTTATTAGTATTCGAGAGAATATTGAAGTTTGGACGAGACCAATTAGTCCTGTTGAAAATGGTTTTTATTCTTATGCTATAGTGTTTTATAGTAAGAGAGAAGATGGTCATCCTTACGCTATCAAGTTTACTCTTAGAAAGATTGGTTTAAAAAATGCGAAAGGTTATGTTGTTAGTGACGTATATGACAGTACAAGTGGAACGAAAATACTTCAGATTGATGACGAGTTTATTATCAGAGTAAAACCTACCGGTGTAGTTTTCTTAAAGGCAATTCCTGTGGCTTCTTGATTTTATAATTTTTGATACTTGTTGAAATCAATGTCGTTTATTTAAGGTAAATGTACTTAAAATAATGTAAGTCAAAAAAATAAAAACCAAAATACAATTCAATAGATAGTATCAGTAGCAATTATTCTGCTTATCTACAACAATTTAAATTAAATAATGAGACAGCAAAAATGTATTGTATTTTTATTTTTCTTGTTATTTCAGAAATTATTTTTCAATAATAACTGTGAAACTCAGGTTTTTATGTTTGTTAAAAGAGATTCAAAGGTGACAATTAGAACGCCGTGGCTGAAAAATTTGCTCATACTCAACTAGTTTCTAATATGGTGCTTGAGTTCAAGTATTGGGATTAACATGCGTGATTAAAGATCATTTACAAATATTTAAACACCTCCCGTTAATTATGTTACATTGGTTTTGCACCTCAGATGTAAGCGTAAACAAACGAAGATCACAAGAAGAGAAATCAAATAAGTTGCTTCTATATTAATTTGTGTGGATAATTTGTTTTAAAAGCAAAACGTTGATGATAATCAACTAAGTCTGTTAATTTTCAAAAAAGAAAAACTTTTTTTGTTTTAGAGAACTTGGTACAGATTACCTGTAAATAAATCTTTTTGGCAGGGTTTGTAGTGGTACATATGGTTTTGTACTTACATCTAAACAATAATAATAAAAATCATTATGAAAGATATTTCTTTAACTAAGTAATTTATCAATATCTTCATTGTTGTTATTATATGGAAAATTTTGGTAGGAACTATGAAATATCTTTGGCACTCACTGAGCAAATTCTGCAGATTTTCATAATTTCTTTTGCTTATGGACTTTGGTAAATCAAGATTTCTTTGATCAAAACTACTTCTACAAAAGACTTGACTGATTTGTTTGGGAAGTTCTGAAATTC
The DNA here is from genome assembly GCA_011009095.1 of Ignelater luminosus. Classification (NCBI taxonomy): domain Eukaryota; kingdom Metazoa; phylum Arthropoda; class Insecta; order Coleoptera; family Elateridae; genus Ignelater; species Ignelater luminosus. The sequence continues at coordinate 96,346 of VTPC01008100.1, forward strand.
CTTCCACTTTCGAATATTTTTATGCAAAAAGATTCGTTGTTTCCATGTTAACAACCAAAAATGGCTTTTTGTGACTAGGTAAAAGCACTCCTTGTTGCCAATGTCACAATCTAGAATTTTGTCATTTTTTTCCTTTTTTCTTCCTGTTATTAAATGGTCACTATTTACCTCTATGTAGATATATTTTCCAAGGAAATATTTATGATTTATTATCTTTAAATTTTAAAATAAGAAAATAGGCCAAAGTAGAGTTTATATTTCTATTTTGTGAAAGACAATACCTGACCATATTGTTTTGTTTTTCTACCGAGTTTTTAATAGTAGTTTTTTTTTAAATTTTATTGAACACGAGTTAATTTTGTTGCCTTCTCTTTTTGATATGCTTTTGTCCCACATGCAGCAAGTCCTAAGACTTTTTGCAGAATCTTTAATTGTATAGTTAAATGTCCACAACTTAACAAAGTAAACCTTTACTGTTTCATTTACTCCTGAATCTTCTTTATCTTTTTCTTTTAAAGGATACCTTTTGCGTGCCATTACCATAACGACTCTCTTAGTTGTACAAGATACTTATTACATTACATTATTTGTTAATGTCATCCTCAGGCATTTTCTGGTCTAACATACTCGTATCTTGTTCATACAATTGCTGTGAAGACATTTTTTGGACAATTTTTCTCTGCTGTAATGTGTCTTTATTGAAAGTCTTAAATTATAGTTTTTTATTGATTCTACTAAATCCCGACTGTACTGTTTTGACAGAGTAGTAGAAACGAATATTTGAAAGATTCTTAAAAAGCTTAAATATGTGTTGTGTAATCAAGAGTAAAAAGAATTTCTCGCTATAACTTTTTCTGGCGTCTTCTTTTACTCTCTACTAACTGTGCAAATGGGCAACAAACTGACATTTATGGTCAATTGACTTTGATAGCATCAAAAACTGTTTAAAACTATTGAGTCGCTCTTAACGAATATTATTTGTGTATTTGCTCCTGCATGTGTCCTTCCAAGGTATTTCCATTAAATTTACTTTTTTAAAAGTGTTATTTTTGGACACATAGAATGGCGTTCTCATTGTCTAATGCTACATGTCCAACATTTCTTGCGGTTTCTTTTTTTTTGGAATCTTTTTCAGAATCTGGTATAAGAGTTTGGACACTATCAGTTTGTTAATAGTCTAAATCTGTAAGGCTGTCATCTGGATCATTACATAAAAATGCATCAGCTACATCTTGACCATGGCTAGTTAATAGAATCTTTTCGAAAGCGTTTGAAGATTATTCGGATTTTTTAAGTAGAAGACATCTTGTAGGCCACTTATAGCTTATGGTTTTATTTTCTAAAAAAATCACACATTTAGGCAATACAGCCATGCTTTCTAGGTTTCCAACCCGGGAAGAATTACTTCTCAAAAAATGTTTGTCATCTTTGGAATACCTTAAAAGGACTTTACTGTAACTTATACAAATACGGTGCAAAAATAATTCATTTACAAACATTTTATAAAAAAATTTACTAAAGTGAATATTGACCCAATGTGCCTGTCTTTTGTATAGTGTACTACATTGTTGAAATCAAAAATAAACGAAAATTTAGGCTACCGTTTGGCTGGTTTTTGATGTTGAAAATTAATTTAAAAATGTGTTTTAAGAATTTTTTGTATTCTAAACAGTTTTTTGGAATTTAACCTTTGTCTTAGAGTAATGGATTTTATACACAAGGATGTAGAATTGAGGGAGTCTATGTTTCATTTGCATCACAGACGAAAGTTCTTTCACTACAACTTCTGCTGATAAGGAGTTTTGAATGCTACTGATTTACTCCTAGTTTGCTAATTTCATAGACACTTTCTAAGAAATTCGCGTTTGATTAGTCTAAGAATTTTGCATAACGGTCCTGCAAAAAGGGAAAATAGTTCCACGAAAAGTCCGCGCTAAGTTTGAAAAGCAATAGGCGTGAGCGAGTTACTTTCCTGGCTCTCTGTGTTTTCTTTTTGAAGTGGAAATAAAACCCCTAGGCTTAATAGCATCTACGGATGCTATAGGATCACTTTTCAAGAATTTTGTTATAGTGGGCACGCCGCCATTTCGTTCATTGTTAAATTTTGCGGACGAAGTAATTTGTCATCTAGTTATTTTTTGGAATTCAGATTTTATTTTTATATTGCCTTTGTATTCTGAGATTATTTAGAAACTTCTTGGAGAGTAAGTGGCCTTTCATGGAAATTTTATTTGATTCCTAAACCCTTTTTTTTGTAATCACAGAAGTTGCCAGCGGTTGATTTACATAAGAGGTCATTGCGAAGAGACGCATTCTAAGTTACTATATCTTGGGGCATCGCAGTTTTTTAGTGTAGTCCTTATGTTGATGGGAAAATATAAAAAATAAATAATTTTTTTTTATTTACATAAATGTGTTCGCACTGACTCCTTCTACTCCCTTCCCATGCCCAAGGCACAGCTAGCTAGCTTGGTAGGTATCATCAATCCCATTTGTATCAGTCTGGAACGCTACAGTTACCTATCTCTTTAATAGATGTCTTCTTTCTCTTCTACCATCGCTCGATGTTTAATATGTCAACTTGTCCCTTCACCGATCTTCCGTCTTTCTTACTATACGACCGACCTAGCTCCAGTTTTGCTTTCTTACTTGCCCTTCCATGCCAATAACCATAGCTTTCTGCTTTATTCATTTCCTTCCTTTTCTGTTCTTGCACTTTATGTTTGTCAAACTCCTTTCGTTTCATTCAAATTCTGCTTCTTGATTTTTTTCTCCCAATAGGCAATCTACCATTTTAGTTTTACTGAATGTTTATTTTATTATTATTTTTGTGTTATTTATTATGTTGGTTTGTAGTCGTCTTCCACTTAAAGATATTCACGAATTAATTATGCTTCACACAGAATTACCAAATTAATCCCATTTCCGGCAAAAGACTTCGATATAATTAAACATTTAATGAAATTCAGTAGCTAGATTTGTACAAATGGTAATAATAAACATAACGGGCGATCCAAAAAAAAATTCATCAAAACTTGTCATGACAGACAAAGATATTCATAAAGACGTGTGAGATTGAAACAGTTATTATTTACATATGTCAATTGATAAGTTGTAATGTTATTTTAAAATTCGCACTAAATCCGCCCCTGTTTTTCAATTTCGTTCGGATATTTGTTTTCTTGACGCGCAATATCTAAATTGTTTCATTAAACGAATGTTTGTTATAATGTTATTTTAAAGAATTAATATTTTTGTGGTCTCGACACCTAGACTCCAGTAGACGTGTCTTTCGTTGATTTCCAATATCAAATTCCCAGAATCATTAGTTGCAATATTGCAGTCACACAGTCTCGGGGAAAACAAATTTAAACTAGCGAATCTACAAGTAAAATTTTCCATTGTCGCATAAAGAGTATTAATGTCTTAATCTGTTAGGGTGTATATCCGACTTTTTAACCCCACTTCCGTAAGTACGAACTGCGTAACAAAAAACGCAGAGGTTAGGCAGTACGATAAGAGCTGCGTACTCGAACCAACGTGTGGTAATTTTCGACGTTTACCTCTATATCCCCTAATTGGATTCAAACCAAATTAAGTGAAGCGATCCTCTTAGAAAAAAAAGAGATCGGACTGGAGCAATCGTAATTTCTTCGTGTCAGAGACGCGCAATAGTCGCGGATGAAAGTGGTTTGTTTGCCAACAGCAAGGCTTATAAATTTCGTTATCGTGGGGAATGTATAACCCAAATATAATTACGCTGGTGTCCTCCAGGAAGCAGAAATTGTAGAGGGTAGGAACACAACCATTTTGGCCCCGTTGGTGTAGCATCTGTGTGTATACTACATTTTGGAAGCTCCGCAAAATTTTAATAGTGCTTGAGACTCAGTGATTTTCGTTTATAAAATTGTTCATATGTTTTTTTGTGATTAACGTAAATAAGTGGTTGTTCTTCAAAATTAAAGTTTTCTCAATTATTGGATCTAGCTGCCTTTCGTCGGAAAACAGAGGTCTGCACATACCTTCTGGAAGAAAGAATTCCTGTATGAGTAAGAAAGAAAACCTGCTATGTTTTATTATATGAATTTTAATGTTTAAAGACTAGAAGAACGTCAAACTTTGTGAAATATTTTATACGAAAACTTTGTTTAGACAGGATCAGTTTCGTATTGTTTTATTGAATCATAATTTTTACAATTAACTTTTTAACTAATTTGTAACAGGAACGTTCCCAGGTAATTTTAGCTGGTGTTTGATAAATTGTTGCAACAAAATTACTAACTTGGCAATCATTTCTTTGTTCTTAAATGTAAAGTTCAGTTGCCAATATTTAACAATTTATGGTCAAGTTTACCTTAGTCGGGTTAATTAATATTTGAATTTTGATCTTTTGTGTTCTATTTTAAAATTTTAACGTAACAGAATCATTTCGCTTTGTTTATTGTAATAATTTGTTTTTCTTATAGTTTGTATCTGTTTTTATTATTTTATCGACACTGTTCTCCAAACAGAAATTAATTTATGCCTCTTATTGATATTCTTTTGTAGTGCTATTTTGTTATTGTTTTTGTATTTTTGTTTGTGTGTGTTTGATTCATTTTTTTTATTATCGTTATTGTTTTAATAAATGTAAGTAAGGTCGACTTTTTGTATTTTTGTTTTTGTAGCTTAATTTCATTATTTTGTTCTTTTGGCTATCAAAAAGCACGTAGAGTATATTCCAAATTTCAGTTATAGACTAGATATCTTTGCTCAAGAGAGAAGTAAATATTGAATTGGCATTTCTCTCTTGTATCGTTTTAAAAGAAGGAAGTCTTCAGAGGACTTCCTTAGCAAAATTAAGTAAGACAAATCAAGCGCTTATACAGTGTTTATTTTGTGTATTGAGTCTCATTGGTGAAACGTCAGAGCGAGTTTTAATAGAGCTTCCACACACAGGGTGAGGTTTCGTAAGAGGCCTATATACAGGGTGTCGGATTCACGAGTAGTCGCGTGACCGACCATCAGAACCCTTCGATCTACGACTGCTGGCGCCCTCTTTTACGACCATCTATTAGTTTAATAAGAGTTTTGGAAAACGGTGAGCTTCTCTTTGTGAGAGATTAGCCAAGTTTATTTGAGAATCCACCCCATCTGCGGCATGAGCTACGGGATTTAACATCTACCATTGGTCTGGACGGGACTTGTGCATACTTTTGAGCATCTTCCCGTTACAAAGTGTCAAATTACACTTGTGAGTTTCTATGATTTCATTTAAATTCAACTACTTAAAATTAAGAAGTTATGGTTTCTACTGATCATCATAAATGCTGAATAATTAATGTCCATTGGGTTTATTCTTTACGAGATGCACTTGAAAAGTTCGAGAAGAATTTTCTGAAAGTGGCGTTTTATTTTGGTAATTTTAGTAAAACTGTTTGTTGTGTTGTAAGCTTGTACTTTGCAAGAAAATGGGAGGCATAAGACGTAAAGAAGGCAGCAAAAGACCTATAGAAAAAATGTAGTATTAAAAATAAACATTAAAAACTCAAGTTTTACTACAATTAATTTGAGGGAATAATAAATAATTTATTAGATATGCTGAAAGACGTTTTTATTCAAGTTGGATTATTTGTTCAATGCTTAAGGCAGGCTACAACTTCGCCTGAACTGTGTGCGCATGGAAGTTACATTAAATGAAGGTGGCAACCACATATCGCATCTTATTTAATAACAAGGTTGACTGTTGATTATTGTAAAAGGTAATGTTACTAATTCAATGAGAAATGTCACTGCATAATTTCTTGTCAGTAGTTCAACAGCTCAGTAGTCCCACATACAATATGAGAAGATCTTATCTCGGACACCTAATTTTTTACTTTGTTGAAATTTTGTTTGGGTCACTTGACATTTTGTAAATAAGAAAACTGAATTTAAAAGCATCTTTTCACAAACGTTTACAACCCACTCATCTCTACTTTTCACGGTACAAGTAATCCGTCTGTTACCAGATTTCTGGTATTTTAAGAAAGCAACACTACAAAAGCATAACTTTAGGCTTTAAAAATTCATTCAAAATAAAATGCCCTAATATTAAATTTAATTATACTTTTTATCAGATGTTTTTCTGAATTGAATAATGAAAGAAGAAATACAACTTTATTGTGCAAAGATTGACGGTGATTTGTAAACTGTAAATTTTTTTGATCTTGTAGGATTATACCTTCAGGTAATTCATACTCATTCTCTAAATTTCACATCTTTCCCTTTCTAAATAAGGGTTATTCTAAGGGTGAACATATAACTTGGAACACCCTGTATACAATTTATTATTTGAAAACAATAACCTTTCCACAATTAAAAACTGTAACACAAGAGTTTTATTCATCCGAAAAAATTGAAAAGGAGAAGTAACATTCTTGATTCTCGTTCAGATATTTACTTACCTACAAATCCGTCCATGCAACTGAGTAATACGGTTTGTTACACAATTTCTGAATACAGTAAAAGTCAGTTACAGTATCTGTTACAACCATTAAAACAGCCTGGAATTTAATTGCTAACGACAAGAATAAATTCTGTATACAGCCTTATTAAATTAAATATAAGTGATCCAAACAACTATATATAAAAGAAACAGCGGTGCATTTTATCCTGATATAGTTCTTTCTTTTATAGCAAAATTGTTTTCTGCAAAAATGTTTTTACGCCAATCAAAATACTATTTTGCTGGCTATTAAGATATACCTTACAAATCAACTGTGTCAAAGAAAGAAATCGAGAGAAAATGGTATATTTTTCTGTTTTATATTTTTGTTTAATTATATATGTAAGTTGTATTATAACTATTCTATGTACGTATTTCATGTCAAATAGATTAAGAAAATTTCCTGTTTTAATCCACTTTTAACGACGATAGAAGCTTAAGGCGATCCGGTTTTATAAACAGAGCGATTTCAATCAATTAATTCTGCCATATATTAAACTCTTATAGGTTTCGCTTTAAACTGTTTATGTAAATAAAGATTTTTATTAGTAACATGCGTATCAGTAAAGGTAGTGCTTTAATACGAAAATTATAACGCCATTATTACATCAAGTTGTGCGTTAAATATGCATACTTAATGAATTTGACAAGAAGCTCTTAATTGGACACCGTAATAATTACACCTTATGTTACATCTTGTTACTACCGCTTAATGAATATTAAAATATAATCTCATTTACTTTTAACTAAAAATAACTGTTGTATTAGGTTTCATCTGATTATTATTATTGCAAACACAAAAAACGTGTAAACACCCACTTTTGTTACATAGAAGTAACTTAATTATGTACATTTTTTTAACTTAGCATTTATTCATCAAGAAAAAAATGACGGAAAGCTTTAGTGTTCATTTTCAAAAGTTCATGCGAAAATTATAAATGCAAACAATAGAAAGCGGAAAAGAGGATCAAGTGCATTAGAATGAAGAGCTAATGAAGTGTATTGATCACATCTGTTATGCTCCTGAATGCGTCATCTATTATTGCAGCTAACGCTAGGGTGTCACTGTGGTTTAGTTATGCTTACCTAGGGATTTTATGAAATGGGGCAATAGTGTATTATGCACTTGACCACTGAACCAGTTTGAAGTGGGTAACAAAATGATTGATTATGTTTTGTTGATTTGTTAGGAAATCAATGTTATCTTTTTTTTTTGAAGTTGATGACGCAAGCTTTTGTTGATTTTGGTTTAGTATTTTTCTCTGTTACACAATCTTATACTCACACAGGTAGATTAACCAAAATTGAAATTCTTTACTGTTTTAAAGATTTTATAACCTTTTCAAGTTACAAGTTTTTGTAACATTGTAAGCTTGCTAGTTTTATTTCAAATTTTGCGTAATGAGCTTTTAAAAGTAATTTTAGTCTGTCCTATATTACTTAACCAATTTGCTACTTTTGTCACTAATTGGGTATTTAATATAAGTCAATTCCCAATTATAGAATTTATAGAATTCTGTATAACTAATATCTGTGAGTCGCTCATGTTTTTCCTCCTGGTAGTTTTAATTTAGACAGTTTAGACCCAATAATTCAAGATCTCTATTTCTTACTTGTTGTATGGTATTTCACTTTTCCCATGATTTTTCTATCATTCTTGCGTTTCTGAATTTGCAAATTACATTAGAGGTTTTTTTTTTATAAATGAATAAAATCCTTAATTTTTAGCGTTGTTGCTTTATCACAGTTTGCTTCTTTTTTTGACATTCTTAACTGGCAAGTAGTAAAAAACTATACAGTTTTGAGAAAGTAGGCTCCTTGTGCTTCTTCTGCTGTTTGGTTTCGTAATTCAAATTTTTTTGTACAAACGCTCATTTTGAAGATAAATTGCTTCAAGATTTTAAAATTTTGTTATTAAATACTTATTAGGTAGCATTCATTCATGAGATATACGCCACACAGGGTATGAACCCACTTTAATATCATCCCTACAACTACGATCCAAGCACCTATGCTTTCTAAATAACTTCGTAAAAACATTTACTGTACTGCCTCGACAACATCTATCATCTACCATTCTTAGCGCTAAAGAGGAACAAGCTCCTATAACGATCTCCCATTCTTTATTTTCGTAGATAAGACTATAAGATTCAGTAATCCTCTCGATAGTATCTAATGCCGGTAACCATAGTCAGTAGGTGAGTTAATAAGTATAACCAGGCTCTGCTCACGTTGAAGTGTAGCAGGCAAGATTGTTGTTTTGTTGCTGTTAGTGATACGGCTCTTGAAGTAGGAGGGCAGTATAGCAAGCGAATGGACAAATTGAGCAATGCTCAAACCTTACGTAGTCGTGCTTCGGTAGAATTTCTGATAGACGCGAAGCCTGAAAATAAACGAGATAAAAGATTTCTTACAGAAACCCTTTTAAGTTATTTGTTTGACGGAAAACTAGAAAGTAAACAGGATTTACAGTTTTGACTTATTCATTTTGTTATTAGGTATTAATTAAAACTTTAAAGCAATATTTCACTGCCATCTTTTTGTGTATATCCTATTCTATAAGGCACAAACCGTCACTGACACGCCATATAAAGCGGAAGATTCTTTAATGAGAGTTTTTTGTATTTCCAAGATTTCTTCAATTTCACTTGAAAAGTAAGTTGTCTTCAAGATTTAAGAATTCTCTGCTATATGCCAGATTTCTTCACACAAAGTCGTATTTGGCGTTAAAGTATGAAGACGTGGATTTCATCACCTCTCCGGTGTTTAACCAGTGCTAAAGAAGTGCAGGTAGTCGACTTTAACACCGTCCCCACAAATGCATCCTACGAACATTTACCCGTGTTTGATGACTTGGTGACAGCTCTATATAGGGGGGAGGGTTAGTAGCTACTGAAGTTCCCCTTTGCTAAGGTCACCGTTTTCACACAACCGTCTATCACCGCATATGCGCCTCATCCCCACATCAGCACACGCAGTGTGTGTATGGTCCTAATGACAACTATTTAAGCCTACCATAAAACTTAGAACTTACCACTTCCCACTACGACCTTTCCTGATATCCACCTACCAACTGTTACCCACCGTGGCCACTAACCTATGACAACTGTCTCAGTACCAGCACTAACATAACCTCATCTTACAGTTGTAGTCGTTAGCCATCCACCTTATAGCGTCTACTGTACTACTTCAAGGACATGTGTCGTCTACCATCCTCAGGGCTGAAGATCCGAAACTTTTATAACGACATCTTATTCTCTATTTGCACGGGCAGAGTATGAGATCTAAATTCACATAATATCTAATGCCCATATTCATAGTTAATACGTGAATCAAACTTGAACTTGAGCTCTACTCAAGCAGGCTGTAATACTTTATAGTTGCGTACACGTGCTCAGACAGGAAAAATAAGTAACTTGAGTTTAACTTGTGAGCTGAGCAGTTAAGTATAGACCCATTCAAATACCAACTAAATATTGACATAGGTTTTGTTTGATGAGCCTATATACTGAATTAATCCAAATCAAATTACAGTTTTCTAGCTAATAATGTATCAGAATCACTTAAGAAGTTGTAACTTTTCAAGATTTCGATTTTACATGTTAGTTGATTCTATTACTAATTACAGTTATGTAAACTCATTGATCTCTGCAGAGAATTAGATAAAAGTTCTTATAAGTGCTGCTTGTTATGAATGTGAATTCAACGCTGTCCATTATTCTTTGTTCCTAGTAACTTCAAGTTTGTAAAAACATTTTATTTCTCTGCCTCATTTTGCTCTCTATTAATCTGTTTGCTTTCTTTTTTGTCGCCTTAAAAAAGTGGTTTTTGACCAAGGCATTTTTTCTCTTTCCATTTTATTGAGTCTCGGTTGATTGTGCGTTGTTTTCAAAGTTGCATTTGATTCAGTACATGCACAATTGCGTGCGTGCAGAAAGATAGGTATATATCTTACCATTGGAAGATAGTATAACTGCTGGATATAAAGATTAACACGCGTAGATAAGAAAGAAATTAAAGAAATAATTAACAATACAATTAAAAGCTTTCTATGCAACGATATCCTTAAAGAAACCATTGGCAAAATCTCAAATTTCAAATTTTTAAAGATTCTAAAATTCTGGAATTATTCTGAATTATTATTTATTTAACCTTTCTTATTTTTTTTCTCTACTCCTTTTTGTTTCGGATTTATTTTTTCTTATCTTCTCTGCACTGTAATTTGCGATTTTATAGTACTGGTGATTGTTTGTTTGTGTTTTACATTTCTTGGTGTGTCCTGCAAATTTACTTTATTCTACTTTAGCATTTGAACCAAAAGAGAGGTAGCAGCTTTTGGTAACATGCGTTTTGGCCTTGACTTTATCTTGTACAAATGCCTTATTTTGCTTAGGTGGTTCTATCTTCTACTGAATCTTTCAAATACTGCTTTGACAAATTCCTAAAGTTTAAGAATCTTTGCTGGTAACCTATTTTAAGCAATCATTTTTGGCATTCAGAGATTCTTCAAAGCATTCGAGTATTTAAAGAAGTTTTTAACCCCAGTTAGTTAGGAAACATCATTGACAACCAATGGCGTATTGAAAACTGTTGTCATAGCTAATTAATCTGCTATTTAAAATTAATTGCTTATCAACAAACTCCGAAGGAGTCGTTACTAAATTTACGAAGTCTGTCTGTATGTCTGCATGCCTGTCCGCATTTTTTGTCAAATTTTAAAATTTTGACTTCAGATTTGGATTCTACATCAAAAACTAAAGACAACGTGGTATCTTCGTTTTTTTGATAACTCTTCGGGATTATGGTCAAAATGGCGGCCGAAAATTGGAAAATTTTTAAAAATTTTCTTTTTACTTTAGAATCGTATTCTACATAAAAAAATAAGACAAACGTGTACGTTTGGTTTTTTGATATCACTTCGGGAACATGGTCAAAATGGCTGCCGAAGTCTGAAAAAAGTAACAAAACGGAGTTCGTTGTGGTTATGCTTTGCATTCCCAGATGTTTATGTTTTGTAAGAGCTAACAAATAATGCCAGAAGTAAGATGTTTTCTAAAATGTCTTACCAAAGTCTGATGGCCTTACTTCTAAAACTATTGAACTTCAAATTCGGAACCTTTGAGTTATCAAGTTCTGCAGCTTAGTCTTGATCAACCCCTTTTTCTAGTACAAGTCTCATTTCTGTTAATACAAGGTTCAGATTCTCAAGCCGACCAACCGTTAATGTGAGAAATCTTTGTTAGACTCTAGATTTTAGTCTTGTAGCAAAATTGTACGGTTAGATTGATTTTGCAGTTTTTTGATGTATGTTTATTGTCTTTACTTTTTTTCTTCTCCCAAAACAAAATTGAGCCTGAATATTGGTGTCATGTTCGAAGAAATTGAACTAAGTAGCATTATGCTATTGAATGCGTCCGCATTTATTCTTTTTCAGCGTGGCTTTTTCTTCTCTTATAGCACTTGTTTTACATTTAAAGATGGCTAATTGTAGCCTCTCTATGTGGCTCGATTTATTATCACTTCTATGTTTGATGCTGTCGGAAAGATCTTTAAGTATATGCTATAAAAAACACATACCTCGGTTACACTTCACTCTTCGATTTGTTGGTATGATACAATTAGTTTAGATTTTGTCTTACCATTTACATTTCCTGTTTTTAAATAACAAGAGTTTAGGAATATTTGTTACTATAGTATATTTATAATTTTTTCTCATTCTTGTAACAATAACCTGAAAACAATTAATTCAGAAGAAGATTTAATATTAAATTAGATCTGTTTATAGAATAGTTTAGTGAGACAACAAAAAAGATTTGTTTGTTTTCGAGTTTATACTCACAAAGAAGTGCAACTCAACAAAGAATTTTTATTGAGACCAAAGATACATTTTGTAAATAATTGCCTTACTAATCTATAACGGGTTGTACTATCTAGAAAATTGCAACAACGAACAACTCCTTTGGAAATTCCAAATATGTAGTTTTTATCATTTAATTGTTGAATTAATACTAACTAGATATAGATATTGAAGTATAGTGTGAATCGTGCTGCAAGCTTGAGCCCGGGGCAGAACTCGTCTTCGCCGCAAGCCCCTCGCGTGACTTCGACTATGGCATCTCTGAAAATGTTATGTTCTTCTTACACGCATTTTGCCCTTAAGTTCACTAAATTAACTTCTGTTTATGTATGTTTGGAAAGAATCATCGAAACGATGTGTAAAACTTGTTTTGATGTTTTAATAACGGGGTGTTACAAATAACAAGAATTGAAGATTTTGAGTTCGTTCTTTGTGAAAATATTTCCATTTACTTCTTCTTTTTTATTTATACAGATTTATCTATGCAAACTGGAATATTCAGTTTTAAATTAATTTTAATTTTTGAACCTATACGCATAATGTGTAGGAATGCGGTTAAAACTAATAAAAACAAATATTTTAATTTCACGCATTCTATACAGTTCAAGAAATTCTAAATAATGGCAACGGTATAAAATATCGATTAAAATGCGCGGTACTTAATTCTTGGTTTAATAATTGTCGTGTAATTGGTTTTGTATTGACAATATGTTGAACAAACCAGTAAGAACGCAACATTCGTAGTTGCAACACGTACTCGAAAACGACAAATTCTTTGAAATAAAACTCAAAGAAATTTTTATTATTTTCATTTTGTTGTTATTTCACTGTTTTACATCTAATAACGGGTTAAAAAGTTGAATTTATTATGTAATAATATTAGTAATAATACAGCTGAATTTACATAGTAGCATCTTATGTCAAAATGGGATACTTTTTTAATGATGATTGATTACATACGGAATCATTTTCTAAAAATATTTCTACCTGTTTGTAAGCTTTCTTTTATAATTAAAAAGTTATAAACTGTAATAGTATGTATATGTACACATAGGTATATTTACTGAACGTTCATGGAAATTACATAATTTTAATTAAATTAGAGATATGAGGTTAATCCATTTTTTTAGATTGGATTAATAGCATTCATACATCTTTCGATTCATTTTTGTTATTTGTAAATAATTTTTTGCAGTGTAAAAACAACTTTCAAGTACGTTCAAAGTAGATTCCCGAGCTATTTATTATTCCATTTGGCTTCCTTCAGTTTATTTCTAGAGAAGTCACGAATACCATAATGCAACAGTTTTAAACGAATTCATTTCGCAGCTTCTTGCACAGTTTATATCTGAAGATACAAAATGCACACACATATTACGGTTTTATCTAAACTACGTTCAAAATGTTTATTTCATTATTTTAACTTAAAACTACGTTTTATTCCTCTTTTACAGCTATACAAGAGAAATACATATGTTACAAACAGAAGTTTGCACGGGAATTGTTTTCAGGATCTTTTCTTTGCAACTACATAAATAAATACCGTTTATTTACAAAATCTCCTTTGTCTGCAGTAAATTAGATAGTAAATAATCAACCTGAATAAAATCTTAGAAGTGATAGGTAGTTTTATACATACAATGTGCATCTTGTCATTTTTTTCAGCATTTTTTCAATCTTTCATGTTGTAGTACAGCACCTTATTGAGTATCTTTTCATTTCACTTTTGTCTATACTTCCTTTTTTCCATCATCAAGGTGCTTTATTTTCAATAATTACCAGTTGGGCTACGTCAGATACTCATTTGTCAATTGAGAAATAAGTCAAATCTGTTACTAAAAATACACTTTTTCCGACAGAAACGTAATCCCAGATGTGGGATCTGAAAGTAAAAAGATATCAGACAAAAAATATGACCATTTTCTCTGATGGATGTTGACAATTGCCTGCGAGATTTTAATAGAATGTTGTTCATCTCACCTCCCTCCTTTGTGAAAGGCTATACAACATGGTGAGTTAGGAATCGGCTCCCACCTTTTGGAACAGGGTTAAGAATTGAAGGAAATAGATCATGGAAAAGTCTGGTTTGCCACTACATACAAACAGAAAAAAATGAACAATTTCTTAAAATTTTGATAAGTTACTGAATATTTGCAAAATGTATTGCTATTTAAATTTCTGTTTTCTTTGCGTAGTTCTCTCGTTTTTATAAATTGTAGGCCACTAAAGTTTTAAGGCACTTAGGTTGTTGCAGATCCTTTAGCTCTTATGGACCTTGGGTACTTGAAAGACTTACAAGAGACCAAGTTCTGGAATCCTGCAGACTCTTAACTCTGTTTCTCTTCCTCAAATTCTTGTGGACTCAAAGGTTCTTTATATCTGTCGAGCTTTGTCGGGTTTTGAGTTCTTGTCTTTGCGAGTTCCTAGATATTTGTAAGCCTCCTTAAGTCTTTAACTTTTTAGTCTCTGATCATAATCTTCTCTGCTTCTTTAATGCTTACGTCACTAACTTCCGAGGTGCAAGTTCTCTATAATTTATTCTGGCTTTCTTATTTTTTTAGTAGACAATGTGCGATATTAACAAATAAATTCTTTATTTAAATTATACTAAATAATACAAAAAATTGTTAGTTTCTATGTTGATTTTTCCCTGAAGCAATACGTGCCATACACCAAAGAAATGAGTACCATAATGAATGGAAACAGTACAGAAATAATTTAGATTATCTTAGAATCAATCTGTTGAAAGATTGTTTTAAACACTTGATTGCTGTAGATTACTCTAATTACATTAAGAATACGGAAAAGAATTTAATATCTAATCCAAAGTCGTTCTGGAAGTTTGTAAAAAATTAACGTAACTCAGATCAGACTTTGACAGCTCTGATGAGCTACGATAATCAAACTGCCACCAATGGTCATCAATCTGTAATATGTTTGCTGATTATTTTGGTTCTGTTTACGTTTCTAACACGGCAGCAATCAATCCTGATGGATTCCTTCGAGATATCAGATGTGCAGTCCGTTTTACAGTCAGTAAACATTAACAAAGGGCCTGGACCTGACAATATCCCTCCGTGACCGTTATCACGTCTCACCTCGTGAGAATAATACGGAAGAACAAGAAAAATCTGGTTTAGGAAGGGATAACGAAGAGGAAGTATTTAAGAGGAGGGAGTCACTTGCTAGAACTTCCCCAAAAGATAATCAAGAAAACATGGTAGAAAAAGAAAATGGAATGCACTGGTACTGCAGGTCATAGGCAGGGAACAGGTAAGGCAGGGGCCAGCGCAGAAATGGAGAAGACACTAGACTCGGACAAAGAACAAATAAATAAGATATTATATAGAATCAGAACAAACTCTCTACCTGAAAAGAACATAATAAATGAATTAACGAAGGCAATTAAACCAAAAAGCAAGAGATGGATTGCTAATATGGAAACAGGGGAAATAAACAAGTCTGATATAGACAACTCGAACTCAGATAGCCAATTCGATAAGGAAGAGGATATGGAAGACAACAGACAGTATAAAAAGAGAAAGGTCAAAGTAGGCCTAAAAACGGCATTCCTGAAGAAACAGACAAACCTAGAAAAAACTATGATATTAAAAATAAAAAGATTTGCGCGCGAAAATAGAAATGTACATAAAGAATTCAGGAACAATATACAAGAATTAAGCGGATTAATAAAGAAAGTTAAACCAAAATTAAAAAACTACCAAGAGGATGAAATAAAAAAAAGACCCTGAAGGAAATCATTACACAAACTAAAGAGGTGCTACGCACGGAGAGGGGAAACGACATTGAAATATTCACGGAAGAGATCACGTACCAACACTTTCCAGAGATTATAGATCTGAAATGGAAGGAGGACATGTATAGGAACACAGAAATGGCAGGAGAAAATCCTAGTAAATGCTACTAGAAGCAGGATCTGGTAATAATAGTTGATCCCAGGGAAACAACAAAGCATAGCTAGACACAAGCCTCAAATCAAAGTCGTCTTCGAAATGAAAAAAACCAGAGATCGGGAAGATCATATATCTGAAAAACAGAACCGAAGTAATCTCTCCTGACAGCGACATTATGGAAGGGGCGGTTACAAATACGATTTACCTAGTGGGAGAGAAGTTTCCAACGGTAGAATGGAATATGGCAAAGTCGGAAGCCCAAATAAAAAGAATATTCGAAACTATTATCAAACTGAAAGGAGTAATCAAAAATAATAATGGCAAAGACGCGATCCTTGCTACCACCGTGGATACCAGTATAGGAAGATGTGTGAATATATATTCCACGGCAGCGGAATAAACATGACACTGTTAATAACCCAGAAAAAATGCAAAAGCATTGGAAAACGCGGCCAACAAAGACGAATGGGCAACCCAAAGAAGTAGAGGAGCTACGAACAAGAAAAACATATAGTACAGCTAAAAATCAAAGCAACACGGAGGGCAGCACCTTTGCAGACGTACTAAGATGCGCCAAAAGATCAACGTGGAAGAAATAGGGATGTAAATTCACACAATTAAAAAGACAAGAACAGACAATATCCAAATTATAGTGAAAGCGGCATCAACCACGGAACCTACTCTTAGAAAAAAGGTTCTAATCCTCTCTAGGTTCTTACAAATTCTCTTTAACAGATCTTTAAGAAAAGGAGTGTTTTCTGACTTTTGGAAAACAGCCTTTCTATAAACCTGACGATATAACTTCAGTTACTGATTATTGTCCCATCTCAGTCCTTTTACCCTTTGGAAAACTCTTTGGAAAATTGGTTTATAATATCCTTTTCTTTAGAATTAAAAATCTTATCTCGCCACAACAAAATGGTTTTTCTCTGGTCGTTCTTTTGAAACATGCCTTCTAAATATTTTAATCACATACTTACAACCATAGACAAAGGTATGAAGGGTAGACTCCATCTACACTGACTTCTCGAAGATATGCGATAAAGTTAATCATGCTCTATTGGTTTCTAAGTTGAGCACCATTTGGGTTAACGGTACCTTGCTACGTTGGATTGTATCCTACATAACAAACCGTTGTCAGCAAGTTCTTGTTTAGGGGTTCACTTTTACCCTAATCCCTGTTACTTTTGGAGTTCCGCAAGGAAGTCATCTTGAACTCTTTTATTTTCAATACATATTAATGACATTGTTAGATACTTTTAGAATGCACAGTTCCAGATGACTTAATATGACCACCTTTAAGATGTAAATTAAAAACGCAGCCGTATATGTGGTAGACTCTGAATTAAGCAACCACAGGATGAACTTTATACGATTTTATATGTAATCAAGTACCTATGTTAACGTCCTGTATTTCTGAAACGCCACTTTTATGTATACATGCCCATAATTATACACTTTTCTGAAACCGTCATTTATTAGAATTTCGAAAGATTACGCTACGCCCACCATTTTATACACACTTGATATATTGGTGTACACCCACACACAGGGATTGAGACTAAAAAGCTTCTTGTCAGTTTAAGCTTAGGTCAGTGATTACCTACTTTGACTGTAATCACGTAAAACTGCAAAAGCCCTGACAAACTTACTCAAATATTATAAAAATGTTCGGTAGGTACACACTTAGAAAGCTCCAGTCGGTCCGAAGTATGATATTCTGACCTTTCGGATGTGGAACAGGGAACAGCGGCGTCGCTGACCAAGTCGAAAACTTGAAACCAACGTGTTTCAGTTCACCACAAGTTTAAGCAGTAGCTCAAAGCCATTCCTTGTGTTCAAGAGCAAGTAGAAATTAGCAGCGCTGTCGGTGAAAGGTTCCTGAACAATCGGTAGCGAACGTCAATTTCTATAAAGGCAAAGACAATGCTTTTGAAAACGCTTTTTTTTGATGCTGGCAGTGCATAAGCATGATTGCTGCTCCTGAACACAAGTACTGTATCACACCCAGTACTCCCTTTATCCCTTACCTATAGCCGGCACTATGCCGCAAGCGGCCTCAACAAATGGACACTAATGATACCTACTTGGTATAGTGGATTTCACTTAAAAATGAAACTGACTTTTAGCGCACAATTGACTAATTATGAGATAATACTTGAGTTTTACAATTTGAGGTAGGTGTTATAGAATATACCTCGAACATGTCAAAAGTTATTGTCAGACAATAATTTAATACTTATTCGGGGTAAAGATTGTGAAAAAAATCTTTTCTATTATTAATTATTATTAATAGATAAGTACCGCACTGCGAGTAACCTGTTTGCAAATATTGGAGTTTGATATTTGCAGGGAACTCTCTAAATATTTGGAAAAACTCCTTAATTGCCCAGAACCAACACAAGAATTTCTATATGAAGAATCCAAAGAAATATACCTGAATTCCTTACCGCCAAGTAAAGCCGAAATCGTCAACCAAATCAACAAAGCATGTAGTAACAATGGAATTACAGCAAAAATATTAAAATTGACTAGACCAAAAACTGTGAATAGATTCACCAGAATAATGCAAGACGTTCGGCAAACAGAACAAATTCCCGAGGATTGGAAAATGGCATTTATTCACCCCTTACACAAGAAGTAGAACGGATGTAATTAATTACAGAGGTATATCACTAGTAGTAGTTACATACAAAATCTTATCCCAATGTCTTTTTGATAGAGCACAACCACAATTTGAACCACAAATAGGAAAATATCAAGCAAGCATTAGGCTGTTACAAAACAAACCCTAACAGACACAAAATCTAAAGTTGAGTTCGTGGGGGAAGCTTCGAAATCCTTCTTAATCAAAACAGGAGTCAGACAAGGAGATGGACGCTCCCCGTTGCTCTTCAATTGTGTCCTGGAATAATCAGCTAATCACATTAGACAGAACGAAAGAAAAATTAGAGGTAGACTGTCTTGGTTTTGCAGACGATCTAGCCATCTTAACCCGTGACATCATAACAGCCCGAAAACACAATGAACTTCTAAAACAAACAGCGCAAAAGGTTGGTCTCAAAATCTGATTTGAAAAAACAGAATACATGATCTGTAACCAAAACGCACCAAAGTATATAAAAACAAAATATAGCAAAATTAAACGAGTACAACAGTTTAGATATCTAAAACAATTCAAGAAAATAGAGTTGAAAAATAAAGTAACGAAACAATATGTCAAAAAAATGGAAACAGCCTATCGACTCACCCAAAATATCTATAACAAGAAATGCATCTCCAAATACACAAAATTGAGACATTAAGTATAACTAGTTAGACCAGAATGTCTCTATGCTTCAAAAATTTAATTTTAAACAGAGAAGCAGATATTGAAAACATTGAGGAAAGAGAACGAAAGATTATACGCAAAATTCTGGGGTCAAAATTCACATACGGGCAGTTCAAGATAAAAAGCAACCAGGAGATTAAACAATATACGGGCATTCACAGTGGCATTAGGAAATGCAGATTAAACTTCTACGGACACATCAAGAGAAAGAAACCAGACAGACTAGTGAGTCTAAAAGAAGCAGTTGAATTCTATAAAAACCGAAGTAGAGCAAACACTGAGACTATGTGATGGATCGGGAAAATCGGAAATGATCTAGAACTTTAGATTCAAAGTTTACCAATGGTCAGTTGACCAAGAGGGAAGACCGGAAAAGAAGACGGGAACGACTTGAACGAAAGAGAGAAAAAAGCTCACAGCTTGAAAATGAAAGAAATATGGACACAAAGAAAAGCCAACCAACGCCTCTAAGTACTTTGCGTAGTCCTGACTGGGCTTATTCGCATGAAGAAGAAATAAGATGTAATAGGATCATTCAGTTTCTTTAGGACTGCTAAATAGGAAAAACCTTTGGGTTATCTTCAATAAACTGTGGTCATTTTTCCTTGTATGCAGTGCTTTCATTACTTTTTTCTCTTTCCCATGGTTCATTTTGACAAAGCTCTTGCACTAAATAATACACAAGACGTCAGAGGCAATCGAATTTCAAATAATCCAATCTACCAATCTACCAAACGCAAAATAACCTTGAATAGAGTTTTTGGCAAGTTGTTTTGTTTCAATCATTTGGATATGTTCTTAAAATATAGTGCAGCTTTGTAAGGTGTCCAATAACGTACCATTAATACAGATCTGCAAATGTAATCGATTCATTTAAATTATTTTATTTGCAACACCTTGCCTTTGTTCGGATAGGTGATCTTGATTAAGACAGATAGTAGTGCTATAAAACTCAAACTCTATGTAAAAACTATAATTATTTACTATTCAACAGAAAATAATTACAAAGTATTTAGCCATAATTAGTGTTTTGAAGAAACCAGAAGATGAATAGTGGCCTCTCTGTAGGTCTGTGTAGCAAGTAGCATTATTTTCTGCAAATTTAGAAAATTGATTCCCACAGTTTCTTTGTTCACAAAAACTAAAAGATCATTTTTTGAAATCACTAATTAATAGCTTCTGCTAATCTATACCTTTGTTGAAATATTTATACAAGCACAAACAAAGAAATTTATCAGAAAACAATACGAAGATCGTCCTGCGGAAAATTTATGGTATCTAATATTTAATGATGTAAAGATATTTTTATTTCAACCTCTCTACTGTTAAAAACAAGAATGCGAAATGTGAGCCAGAAAATATTTTAACGTTAAAACACATCATTATAAATTGAATCAATAATTTATAGGAGATATTAGAATTATTCTGATTATCCTTTTGCCACCTTATTAATTGTTATTCGTAATCGTAGTATTATTATCAATTAATTATATCATTTTAACCATTTAGTAATGCTTGACTGATCAAGATTAGTCAGAAGGAAGTATTAAAATAATTTTTATGGCATCCATAGCCAAGCTTTGTATTTCGTTTTGCAAATTTTATTCTTTATTAATTAATCATTACAGATATAAATTTGTTTGTACTAATTTACGATATAGGTGGAAAATGATAAGTGGATATCTGTAGGTTTTATGGGCAATCGTCTGGACAACGGGGGTCTAATTAAGAAATAAACTTTCAGTATCATCCAGCCCATTAGGTTTTGTTATTTCTTTATACCAGCTATTTTAAGATCTCTGCGTTTTAATTTCAATTATAAATTCGAACTTATCTTAACGCGATTAGAGAATACAATATTGTCCTTGAACCTGCAGAAATCTGCAATGTGTATTGATTGGGTTTTCGAACTTATATTTAATTGGTAGAATGGTTGCATAATTATCACGTGGTGTTAATTATTTATTATGTTATAAGAAGCTTTTAACTTAATCTTTTAATAACCGTTAAAATGGACTTATTCTAATATATAGAGTTTTTTTACACACAAGATCACTTCCTCATTTGGGTAATTTATCATCTACAAAGTACACTACTAAAACTACAGCCTAAATAATTAATGACCTGGCACTACAATAACTAATAATAAAATTTAACTTAATTTCGCTAACACTGGAGTGTTGTAATATTCGAAGAAATTAATAATGAATGTTTTAAACATAATGCTGGGATTAAATTTAATAAATTACCTTGGCATTTTAAATTAGTTTGTAAATTTATACAAAGTAGCTTGAAAATATTGACGTATACGTAGCAAGTGATCTATTTACCACAAGGTATAATTACTACGGTCAAAGAAAGTTTTAAATATTATTTAACCCTATTATTATGACTAAAAGGTATCAATTAAAAAAATAAGAAAACGCAAGATTTTCTAGACCAATTTATATTTGTTTAAATCTTTGAGGTTTCGTTTGTTATTGATAATCTACTGGAGACTAATTTGCATAATTACTTGTCCGATTTGTTTGTTATTTACAAGAGAAACAAATTACTTTCACATTAAGAAAAGTAATTGTCTTTATAGGACTAAGTAGAAAAAGGATTATTGGCCGAATAATGACAAAAAACATAAGTTCAGAACGCCAATTAAGCAGATTAAAGAGTAATTTTCTAATTCTGGTAGATTTATTTTCATCGGTTCATGATTTAAAAAGTTCAACTTAATAAAGCATAGTTGTCTGATTGAGTAAAGTTATGAACTCTGCTTTGCTGTACCCAAGTAAATACATACAGGGTGTTCCATCGATGGGAATCTTTTCATAACACTTTTTTGTAAAACTAGGAAAAGGATTATAAAATCGGCTTCTTTTTTATTTTCCTTACAGAAATTTCTTAACATTTTTGGATTCTTCGTAGAATTTTATTTTCATCATAGAGTTCGTCGTACTTAGAACTTCGCTTCTAAGAGACTGAGAATCTTTTATTCTATTGACTTTGCTTAAGAAGTTGTGATTTGCAGATTTTTTAAGCTGCAACATTTGTTCTGTGCAGTCTGCGCCTTTTTCCCAAATGGTGAGTTTTATATGGCTCGTCGAAATATTTTTAATTTCATTGATGTGCTGAAGGGCTACCAAGAAGACTTATATTAAGCTAAATATGTATATGCGTAAAACGTACATACAAGAAGAAGTAGAGAATTAGATTCGCATCCGCATCGACCCCAGAGCGCAGTCCAGTTTTTTTTCTTGGACCACTTTCCGATTAGCTGAGTACAATTGATCAACTTCGTATTATACTACCCCAATTCGGAGATATCAAGACGACTGACGCCACAATAAGTAAGTAAAGGTAAAAGACATTGTACCAACTTCATTAGGAATTATAAGGAAACAATTAGATGACGAGGTATTGGGCTAATATTAGCTTTATTTACATGCAGTATAAAATATAGTAACAAAGCATTTCGGCTTAAAGGTAAAGCGTTTTCTTCTTTCTATATTCCCGACTTATGCATGGTGTTCCAAAGATGTCTGCTCAGTGAACGGTCGTGACGGTTCTAGTTTGCATAGACAAAAACTAGTCCAATAATCGATAGCGGGATCCCAAGACCTCTCAGTCCAAATAGCTGCAACAAAATAAATAGAAACTAATTTCGGGTAAACAAAGTTGAAGAGTTCTGCGGATGATTTACAGCTAGAGAAAGTGGGAAGTGTGTATTTCTTTAAAAACTGATTTTCCAGAATGTCAACCTCAGGAAAACTAGTTCATAGTAATTCTTCTACTATAATTTGGAGGTTTTTCAGTTTTAGCAAAAAATCCAAACGTCTTTGTTGTTTTGGCCAATCGAGAACAGACTATGTCCCCATGGAAAAGTTTTGGTTTAGAATTTTAATTGTAAAGGTTAAATTCATGTAGAAATAAAATAGAAAAAACATTGATGTTTGGAGCTGAAGAAGAAGAATAAAGAGATATACGTATTTCGATGATATTATCTCAGCAATTCAAAGGCTATAAGGTTAGAAAAAGAACTAATGAGGAAAGATTGGTCCTTTATGACGACGACACAAGTAAACCTACTGAACTCATTAGGTATAGTATTGCTTTTATAGTATCTCTAATAAGGGCGACTGCAAGAGAAGCTGAAACTCCTATGCAATGGAGAAAGATACCATTGGTATTGTACCATGTCCCTTTAGCCCCGATAAATAATCAGCGAGGTTTTGACACAGAACAATTTGCATGTCAACAACGCAGTAAAGCAATAAAACGAAGAAAAGTATAGCAGTCAATTCTAGTGTCGGCAGCCTGCTAAAGGGGTAGATGATAAAGTCTTAGTTTTTTTTTTAAGATGATCAAGCTTTTTGCGTATACTTTCTGTATCTTATATGCTCAGTTTTATCTCGACTAACCAGTTCTCATTCTTGACGGCATCCGCTAGTAACAAGATGATCATGTCGTCTAATTCTGAACCAGTACGTGACTACATAAAACATGAGATTGTGATTCAATTCGATTACACTCACCCGACGATTGGTAGCGTCTCCTCTATTACAGGGAGAACATTACCATGCAGTTAGACGGTTTCGATGTAATTGAGGGTAGGTCGAAAATCAAGCTAAAACTGATCCAACTAATTGTACCAATACTCTCTAATTTCTTTGGGCGAGTGACCATGCTTTAGGTAAATCTGTTCAAAACGGGTAAAAAGCTGCTGTCTCTCGGATGAACAAGTAGCTTCTATAGCGGCATGATTCTTAATTCAAGAGAGGTAATTAACCCTTTGCAAAGTATGACTGGGATAGACTCAAATAAACTACGTACTCATAAATCCCCGTCCCGTGACGAAGCATGGATGAAAGCATTTGGTACCGTGGATGGGAAATGTATAATTTTTCTTAACGGAGCGTCTAATTAACTTGTCCAAATGTATGAGAAGCTTCCTATCTACACTGAATAATTGTACTACCTGCTGATCATAAGTTTTGATGAGCTTTAAATGAAAGGTCTCGACCCTCAGCATATCCCTAATTACTCCCTAAGTAACTGAAGTACTCTGTCGTATTGACCTGCAATGTAAAATTTAGGCACAGTGAATATGAAAAGCTTGTTCTTAGATATCACTAAGACAGGCAGGGTGATACATTTCTCGGCATTGATGTCGAAAAGTGCTAACAGCGATTAAGTATGGCCGCGTAAGGTAAACCTGAAATTCTTTATTCTCCATCACCTCCCGGAAGACCCACTTGTAGATTGGTATCTAGAAGCTTATCTAATACAAGGTTAGACAGCATAGCTGATAAAAGATTATTTTGTTTCATTCCTCTGTTAATCTGGAGAAGAGAAGTTCTAACAGATGGTTGGGACGAGCAAAAAATGGATGTGGATGAAGGAACAACAAGATTAAATGCCTTCCTGGGGTCCAAAGTTAGCACATCGTAGGGTCGTGTTCCTCTGCAACAGGTCTTGATAATATTGTACTATTTGGCGAGCAGCTATCAAGTTGTACAAATCTGGCCTACAAGGAATTTAGTGACAAAATAGTGAATTTGTGGGCAAGTATCTTATCCAGTATTCTGGAGAAGACAGACATTGTCGTGAGGAATTTCTAGCTATTCACATCTCCTTGCGACTTGCGGGTATTGTACCTTGCTCTACATCCGCAAATGTATATTGCTTTCTACATGTCAGAAAAGATGTGATGGCAATGGAAAAAGAAAGATACAATAGATTAAAGAGATAAAACACTCTCTGTTTCTTAAAAATGGCAAAAGATAGTTCAACTTTTTTGCAATGGGCATAAATAAGCCTATACTTGACAAGTAATTAGAACACTTAACTCTAATACTCACAATTGTCACAGAAAGCTTGCACTTGCTTGTAGTTCTTCATGATGACATTCTGGGCAGAAATCACATTGCATCAACACCCAGAGGAGCCATCGCAGTGTTTTGCCCGACTCGTGAGACAGGTTAGTTTTATCTCACTGATGACTCATCGTTACGATAGTCATCCTACTCTACATGAGAAATCAATTTAATGGTGATCCAGCCCATTGTGTTTCCCAAAAATTGTACAAAATGTTGTTCATCTTTAGTTACTTGTATGCCATTCCGAAACGATATGAAAAGCTTAATAGACCGTGGCTCTCAAATTCTGGTCCTTTATACAGACAGGTGTTGATCACGGTAGAGATTTCTGTTTAATTTAAAAACGGATGCAATTTTACTAAATGTAGAGATTTTAAAGTGCTATAAAGGGATGGGTCGATGACCTTTGAAGATTCATTCATGTATAGGTCAAGGTGATCATCGTGAGGTTAGACACAAAATAGAGAAATACAATTGTACACATTTTCTTATTGGTTGACATAATTCCTTGTGATGGATGTGAATCCACGATTCGTTAAAATTCAGATTTTTTAAATTCGTTAGGTTATTTACCGATCTCCAGTATGAATTAACATTAATGGCCAAAAAACTGAATAACTTTATTATCCAGTAGTCTGTGAGTTTACTTATTTTACTGAATTGATTTAGACTTACATTCTAACATGATGTGTTACAAAGTTCAATTAAGGAATAATATTTGTACTGTGATATAGGTTCACATCCTAAATTTAGGGGTGTCAATTTTTTTGGCTGTACTAACTAAGTGAGAAAAATCTAATTTTGACAAAATAATTATGATCTTATGTTCTTTTGTTACACGCTTGAAATGTTTACAAAATCAGATATTTTTTGCCCTTAAAACGTTTATCTCATGTTAGTGTTATATTACAAAGTAGTTACTACTTACATATGCTTACAATTCCCCTACTGATGTAAAAAGGATCATTAAATTATAAGATCTTAACTTTATTTTACGTTGATTGATCTTGAACATCTCGTTCACATAATATTAAAGCAGTAGAGCTTCAAGAACATCAACATTTTGATAGATTAATACTACATACCACACGTATTGGTCACATGTGTACATAAATCATAAGATCTTATCTCATCCCCCTTTTATATACTAAATAAATGCATAACAAGTACTACACGTTACTAAAAATGGTATAAAAATTTGTCACCAGTCACTGCAGGATATTAAATAATTTCCAGTCTTTGATGTAATTCCTGTACTTGCACACAGTACTTTTCTGAAAGTTTACAAAATGGCACGTATCAGTTATGGC
Source organism: Ignelater luminosus (assembly GCA_011009095.1). Classification (NCBI taxonomy): domain Eukaryota; kingdom Metazoa; phylum Arthropoda; class Insecta; order Coleoptera; family Elateridae; genus Ignelater; species Ignelater luminosus. The sequence continues at coordinate 123,094 of VTPC01008100.1, forward strand.
TATCAAGATTTTGGAATATTTTCATGGCGGCGGCTGAGGGAGACAAGACCCAGCGCCTCTTATGACGAGTTTGCAAATTTAACCTTTTGTTTGTCCGTCACAAAACTTCTCAGACTGTCTTTCGAATTATCAATCATCTTGAGAGATGACATAATGTTAATTTTATTTTGTTCCGTTTTTTGTATTCGATAGATGATGTTTTGGCTTATTTCAAATTCTAAAGTAGAGAAAATAGAAAAAGTATATTGAATTTCATTAATTTGTAAGCTGTGTACTACTACATATGTATACAACTTCCAGTAGTTTTAAAAATAAACGTCCTAACTTTTTTAACGTAAAGGATAAAAGTACTAAACAAACTGGTAAAAACAAAAAAAAGGGACAAACGCGATATAGAGTTTTTGTAATTTTTTGAGTATAAGTTCTAATTCAAAAAACGTTAATTATTCTTATAATTGCACCGTGTATTTTCTAGGTAGATGACAATTTGTGTTGATATTAAACCAAAATACAATATTATGATGTTTGGAATATCGCAAAACATTTCTAATTTTTATTCTCTTCAAGAAAGTAGCGAATTCAAAACGGCAGCCGATTAAGATTAGCGCTTTCTTATTCATTTTTATTCAAGATTCTTTGCAACCAGATGGAGATAAACTCTGAATATTTACTGCTGTATTAAATTAAAGGGTGTGGTTTACATGTTTATCAGCAAAAACAATGGCACCACGTATATAGGTGTAGAGAACGTTTATTACCGATTTGTATTGATATTGCCATCTGTTCACAGTGATCACAAACATTACTTTTAATAAAATTTACAAATCTTGGTAATACTTAAATGTAATACCTGAATAACAACTTCTACAATTAGACTGTGTGAATTGGAACAAATCAACGTTTTATTCAATTCTGTAAGAAGCCTCTCCAAGATGAGACAAAAATCAGTCTACGTATGATGTTAAGAATTTATGAACTACCACAGAGAAGTATACAAACTTGTAAATAAAATGGAAAATAATTACTATCAACAATATTTTGTTTCCTGTGATATTCAATATCTGATCTTACACGAAAAGTCAAACATAGTAAATTCAGGTTCTGATCAACCCTTAAAAAACATTTCAGAGTTTCATCTTTGTACCCGACGCAGTTCAATGAGGGCAGTGGTCCTTTTGTCTTCCTATTACATTTTTCGCCCTGATTAACCTGTCGCCCTGTCTAGAGCTTGAGGTTGTTTTACTAGAGGTCATTCTTTCCTGGTTCTAGCTGGTATTCAACTTGTGTTGCGCAGTCACAGGCATTCAACTAAAACATCTTTTCTTCCACGCGGCCCATTGGACGTCCATTCTTTAAGGAAAAGGTAAACTACTGTCGTACAATTGAATCCGTTTACTGAACATCCTACAGGATTCGCAGTCAGTAGGTCTACGGCGTATCAAAGTTTCGATTGCCGCTGTTACTGCCGTCCTACTACTAATGATTTGTATTTGCCAAATAATATCAATAACCCCATAATTGAATCCTCATCATCATCATTTCTGCGGTAATATAATGCACGTCATTACTACCATTCAAGCATTGTAATATGCATTTCGTTTACTATCGTGTTGCCTCAACCGCAACAATCTTCAACCCAAACGGCGCCGCACCCAAATTTCATCCAACGCCGTGTAACAACGCCTAACTTCTCAGTCGGTAGCCAAAACGAACACCGAAGACCTCAAGCGTACTAACCCAGCCGGTACATGCATTCAAACCGTGTCCTACATCAGTAGCTACAACCACAACGCCTTGCGCGCTTCTGCTGCATCTACTGCCAAGTCTAGCAGCTAATAAGATCTAAGAAAGCTTCCTACGTTAAACCACATAACGCTAAAGAGGTAATGTTTTTCTCTATGATCAACACCTGATTATTCAAGGCGGTCAAATGACATAGATCATGATTTTCAGTTATTTTAAAGAATTTTTGAAAAGCCTAAATTTTAGGGTTAGAGCATTGTCAGTGATGGAACCCACATGGATAAAACTGCTTTGCTACCATGACTTTCTACTTTTTACTTGCTGTTAGTTGGTAGCAAAAATGGCCATTCATTTGTTCGTTTTTTCGTTTATTCCCTAGCTTTATCTACGCTTATGAAAATGTAGAGACCAACGAGATCCTTTTCAGTATCAGCAGAAGAAGTTTAATTGAGCTGATAATCGACTGTTTTCAAAACAAATAAAACTTGCAAAAAGTAAGACAACTAAGGTAAAAGTAAATTAAACGTGGCATCCAACGTACCTAACCAAAACGATTAGAAATCTTTAGTAGCTTTTCAATGCTGCTTTTTCGGTAGCCCTTCAGTACTGTTATTGTCTCTAAGTTTGCTATAGAATTACTGCAAGATGAAATTCCTACACCTCTTTTTATAACATGGTTTGATTTAAAGAGAACTTTTTGAACTAAAACTGTACACTACACCATACTGATACCTAGAATTTTACGAAATATGAGTAACGGATGTGTCTAGACAATGAGAGTAATATAATTACATAATAGCAAGAAAGGCAAAGGATACTTTCAGTTTGTGTTTGTTAGTTAGTAAATAGTTTTTAGAATGGCACTGTCAAAATACCTAGTAACAGAAATAGCTGAAGATTTTCATTTTTTTTGTTGTTCTTGCAGAATTACTTACTTTTTGTCTAACTGTAGGAATTACCTACATTTCGTAAAACTTTAGACAATCTGCACAGTGATTAAATCTATGACTGATCTCAGAATACTTCTTTGACAAAGGCTTTGAAAGCTATTGTAAGTCGTTGCAGATTAGCTCAGCTATATGATTTCCAACTAGTCCTAACTAGACTGGTCAATAGTCATCAGAGGAAAAACAGTGTTCTGAGTCATGTTACTTAACAAGCCTCAGACCCTTTTGTATTTGAAAGACTTACTAAAATCTCAAGAACCTTGACTCATCATGGAGAGCAGATATCGAAAGAGATCTGTTTAATCTTGATCGACCAAAGTGTAGAATAGAATTGCAGTATTTTTGATATGAAAACCGTTCCGTTGTCTTGAAACATTCAAAAACGAAAACATCTACTTTACTTTGGTTGAATAAAGGGCAACTTTTTCAATTTATTTTTGAAATCTTAGAAAAAGATATCTATACAAGCTTGGGGTAGCATTTCGAGAAGTCATATAGCTTGATTTATCAAACTTTTATAATCTCAATTATACTTATTTTTATTTTTGTAAATCAATACATGCAAGAAAATACAAAATGCAGCAGTAGCTTTGTTAGTTAGTTTTCAATAACGATTTTATTTAGTTTCCCCAATGAAGAAATACAATTGTTTCCTTACGTTCTTGATAACGTATCAGCTCTGAGAAAATAGATGAAAGACCTATTCTTCAGAAGTAGACAGAAGAATTCTTTTGTTATAAGTGCTGTAGATAATCTTAGTAAGAGAGTGAAAAGCTTTTCAAGATGCTGATGTCTTTTTTATTGGATATGCAGGATATCCCAACACTCTCTTGAACCCAGCATTTCAGAGAAACCCTGTATAATGCATTTAACACACTTCTATGAGAACTTCTATCTGTGTAAAAAAAGACTGAATGATGTTTACAGGTCTCAAGCATTCCAGAAACGTCCTTGTAATTAGCAGTTTCTTCTACTTTTTTCTAGATGTCTACAACACATTTCGGGAGGATGGGGGTTTAATCTCCCTCATTGAAAGTTTCTATTAGAATTGTATTGTAAGTATTGAAACAGTAATTTTCACGGAATTAGTTACCTGTTATAGCCCTATCCCATCTTCCTCTCTCCGAGTTTATAAAGCGACTCGCTCCCCACCCAACGCACTTTTTTACACAACATGATGAACAGACGATGATAAGGCAACGTAGCTACATTAACAAAAAGTATCTAAGAAATATAAAACAAAAGAATTAACAGCAAAAGGACAAGTCGTGAAATTTTAGTTTGTAGCTTTGGACTGCAGTTTCAAACTTGTTATATCCCCATCAGCATGAAATAGCAAACTAAGATTTTCCGATGCTGCTTTTTGTTGCTAGCTTTTTTGTTATATAATATCTAGAAAACTTTGTCATGTGAAGGTTTGAAACAGGAGAAATGAAAAGTGGGAAACACGATATAGGCCATGCTGAATAGAACTCATGCTTAATGACCTTGAAACCATAACTGCTAACATGATTAGTTAAGTTTGCTAAAGACTTTAACTACTGGCATACAAAAGGACTTCAATGGTCATTTTTAGCGCCAAGTACAACGAATTAAATGCCTTTCTATTATAGGAGGGTATTTTTACGCATTTCTATTATTTTCCACTGCAAAATATCTTTCCTAGTTAAATAACCATTTTTTGTTTCTTTTTTATGTGGTAATCTATTTTGGTTTAGTACCTTGTAATTAACTGTTTGGTGATTTTATCCTCAACATTTTTTTCTTAATAATTAAGTGTAAATAATTTCTTCATTTATTCATATAATGGTTAAACTGGTTATCACTAAAATGAACTTTAAATTTAAAAGAATATCCTTTTGTACAGCATTTATAGTTAAAATCAAAAGGTTTTCTTGGTTCGAAACACCGCGAACAGGTAAAAGGGACTTTGAAATTAAAAAAACAAACATTTAAATTAAAACCATGATATAAACGAACCCTTTTAACAAGTTCTGAACTGGATCCGCACGCAGCGAAGCACAACACGGACATGTTTGAGAATTAACAGCCGAGATTGTATTTAGGAATGTGGATGAACTGCTCTACAGATCGCCTTTGTCCTCTCAAACTCTTGTGTGTAGTTACAGCCTATATTCCGATACTAAAAATCGAAATGAACTTTCACAAGTGCAACTCTGATAACAATTCGTTATGTTGTTTTTCTGTTGTGTTCGTAGAATTTAAGAATAACAATTTTTCAAGTGTTTAGATGATAATATAAATTCTAGTCACTCGCTGGAATTTACAACATGCACTTTAGTTGCAAAATTATACATCAAAAAATAAATGCAATTTTATAATTACAAATTCTAAGCACATTTTGATCCAGATCCCGATATCTAGACCATCGAAATGCAAAAAGGGTCACAGTACGAAGAACGAACGCAACTCTTAATCTTGTGCATGCAACTGCAGAATGCCAACTCTGGGGATCGTTCGTGATCTGGCTATCAAATCACCCAATGCACCGGGTTTTGACTCTATTAACGAGGACAGTATTATGAATTCGGGTCCGTTGTGTGCATTATTGTTCACTTAATTGTGAAATAAAAAACGAACGCAATGATAACTTCAACTAGACACCTGCGTTTTTATGAAGCACTTTGATTAATATTTATGTGATGTTTTGCAAGAAATCTTGGACTTGCACTGATAGAGAGATTTCATTAAAGTGAAGGACAGTAATTATTGTTCTATAATATTAGATTTTAAATATTAGTGACTCTACTAATGCATATCTATAGGTATGCTGTACATTTTATTAATTTGCCTAAAAACAAAGATATTAGCATTGAATAAAATTGTTTGCGTTTGCTTCATGTAACATTCAAAAATGTTGTCACATATACACTTAATTTTCAAAAATATAATTTGCAAAAAAATTAAAAAAATGTGAAATTAATTGATACCGTTAGTCAGTTAATTAGACCTGCCTACCTTATAAATGATTCCTTAAAACAAAAGATTTTATATATACTTGACAGTTACTGATTAAGGAGAGGGCGTTTCCTTCTATGTTTTAATTTCTATTCTGTTGCTGTTTTTAAAACACTTAAAAAAATAAATATTTAAACATGGAGACAGTTTTCTAAATCAGCAATACACCAATCTGTCCAATCTTGACAAGAAATCCGTCTATTTAACAAGTATAGTAGACGATAAAGACTTTGGGTCTTGTAATCTCATTAACTCTTTGGCCGTGGCCGTTTTTTCGCAAGTTCTGCCTTCAGCTTGTCAAGTAATAATGCATAGTATGCTCCTGTAATGGTTTTTCCTTTTTGAAGATAATTGATTAAAATAACTCCATGACTATCCCAAAAAACAGTCGCCATCACTTTCCCAGCCGAAAAAACAGTTTTTGCTTTTTTTGGAGCCGGTTTCCCCTTTGCAGTCCACTGTTTGGACTGTATTTTTGTTTCGGGCGTATAATGGTGTATCCAAGTTTCATCTACAGTAATTAATCGGCGCCAAAACTCGGATTTATTTCGCCTAAACTGCGCCAAAAGAGTGTTGGAAATATTCATTCGAACACGTTTTTGGTCTAACGTGAGCAAACGCGGCACCCAACGCGCGGACAGCTTTCTCATGCCTAAATGTTGATTTAATATGTGACAAACACGTTCTTTTGACATGTTCATAACCTCTGCTATCTCTCTCACTTTAATTCGGCGGTCGTCTAGCACCATTTGGTGAACTTTGGCGATGTTTTCGTCGGTAGTTGCAGTTTTTGGACGTCCCGAACGTTCATCGTCTCCCAAGCTCTTACGGCCACGTTTAAATTCAGCAGCCCAAAATTTCACTGTGGTAAATGATGGTGCAGAGTCCCCATACACAGAATCCAACTCATCTTTTATTTGCGAAGGCGTATTGCCTTTCAAAAACAAATATTTAATGACAGCTCGATACTCGATTTTGTCCATTTTCACAAAAAAACTCACATCAACTCACTCAAACGACTGTTACATAAAAACTGCGCGTCCAAAATGGCTGAAACTTTGGTGAGTAACTGTCAACAGATGAACAACGAAATTCAGTAGCTTTTATTTACGAGTGCTGCCATCTTCACGTTGAGGTCGGAAACTTTTCAGACCACCCTCGTAAATATATTTTTTTAAACATACACGTATACTTAAAAGAAGAATTCCTTTTTTTCTGTGTACTGTAACATCTCCAAATATGATTTGTTACTTCCATTAAAACCTCTTTACGTCTAACTAATTACACAAGTGTATAGAAAGGGTATATTCTGGTCAAAAAAACCCTAAGCGTTCATTTGGGATCGTACGCCCATCGAATCCATAGACTGTTATAGTTTGGGAATTTGTAACCGCGTTAAAGTGCTCTCGATTTCTTCATGAAAACAAATGGAAATCAGAATCAGGAAAAAGGCAGTAACTCATAGAAGTCACCAAGCAATATATTCAGAAATAGAGTGGCTAAGTGGGTGCCAAAGTCAACAAAAAGAAACTTATAGATGGTATCAGCTGGGGTACTTCTGATAATAATCTCTAAAGATGTAACTGTTAAGACTCAAAACTAAAATTCCCATATAAAGCAACTTTTGAAAAAAATGACCTGAAAGGGGAAACCAAAATGAGCTATTTTAGCCTGTCCAATAGGCATCAAACCCGTCTTAAAATGCGTTGTGTAACTCTAGAGAAACTAGATCAAGGCAATGGTGTGATACTGTGTCAGATTCTAGATCACAATAGTCATGAGGATAATGGTCCTGTCAATACGCTGAATTTTATAACATGTGTAGGTGCGAAGAGGCGTGATACTATGATAAGAAATGCAGCAACTCAAACAGAGGGATTTGTCATCAAACATTCTTACTGCTTCTTTCGTTAGCAAAGAAAAATCTTGAGCCCTTCAAAAGTCTTCTCCGGTTCGCTGTAGTCAGTTTAAGAACTGTTTGACCAACATAGTCATCTTTAACAACTCTCGATGTAAGAAATGTAAAAGCAAATGAAAAAGACTCGTTTTCATGCCCTCTGCAACTATCTTACGCTAAATGGTCTTAGATATAAAACACTCGAGTGGTGATATGCATCGCCGAAAGATATCAGACGAGACAGATTAATAGTGTCGTAATTGATATAGGTTACCAAAGAAAGATAAAATAAAGTAGAAAGTAACGACTCCGGCTGAAATTTCCATTCCTTTCACCAGCGTTACCCGTTGGAGGTCTACGTTTAGAAAAAAGACTGAATTCCCGGTGATTTTGCTTCCAAATATCTTTGGGAACATAAAGTCAGTAAATTACGGTCTACCAAAGTTTAATTTCCAGCAGTTGCAATCGTCGCATGACCTTCCGCCACCCAAGCTCGGCCTTCACAACGCGAAATGTAGAGGTGAAGTCTTGAGAAAGGTCAATTTGACCCAAACAACATTAACCACTTAAACAACTACAATATTCCAGTCCGACTCAATTCAAAACTAGTTTTTGACATTCTCACTTATCAACTGACATAATGAGTTATTTAGTGAAAAAATTTTCAACCCAAACTTCTTTTGGAGATTTTATGTAATGTAGACCTTAAGAAATATTTTACTGATATACGTAGTCCCAGAACTACCCGACCTAACAAAGAAAACACAAAAGATTTGGGAAAAAATATCTTTATTTTTCTACGTAGTCTCCTTTTAGCTCGATACACTTTTCCCAGCGATGTTCAATAGCTTCAATACCCTGTTTATAGTGGGAAACGTGGAGCTCTTCAAAACAGCTATCAACCGCAGACTCTACCACTTCATTGTTGGCAAATCTTTTACCACCGAGCCATTTTTTCAAGTTTGAAAACAGACAATAATCCGAGGGGGCTAAATCTCGTGAATAGGGTGCATTAAAAAGCAATTCAAATTTTAACTTATTGATTTTGGCCATCGCGATGACGGATGTGTGAACTGGTGCATTGTCTTGATGAAACTAAACTTTTTTTCGCCAAATGCGGCCGTTATTTCTTGATTTCATCATTAAAACACTGCAATAAGTTCGCATAATATTCGTCGTTGATTGGTTTTCCTTTCTGAAGATAATCAATGAAAAATATCTCACGTGCATCCCAAAAAACTGACGTGACACCATGACCTTGCCAGCAGATGGAACTGTCTTCGTTTTCTTTGGAGCCGATTCTTTCAGTACATTGTTTTGACTGTGCCTTCGTCTCTGGTGTGAATTGATGGACCCATATTTCATCCATGGTTATGAATCGACACAAAAACTTGGCTTTATTGCTGTGGAACTTCGCCAAACACTCGATTGAAACATCCTCACGACGCTGTTTTTATTCAATCGTGAGTAACCGCTGCACTCATCTTGCGCACAGCTTTCTCATGTTCAAATTTTCAGTCAACATGCGATGTACAGCACTTTTTGAAATGCTTACCATGTTTGCTCTCGCACACTTTCAGTCGACGGTCATCCAATACCATTTTGTGGACTTTTTCACCATTTCTGGCGTTGCCACCTCATTTGGTCGACCACTGCGATGTTCGTCTTGACAACTCGTACGGCCTCGTTTAAACTTTACCACCCAATATTTTACTGTTGTAAACGAAGGGATAGACTCTCCCAGAGTAGAATCTAGCTCCGCTTTGATATTGGTTGAACTGAGGTCTTTTAAATGAAAGTATTGTATCACGTAAGGATGACCAATTTTTTCCATGTTTACAAATTCACCGAGAGCGTTCACTATTGATGACTGTCAAACAAATACTAAACAACGTAGCGTCGCCTAACGTCAAATTTAAGGTTTAGAAGATTGGTACTTTCTACTCTAGTCATTCATTTCAAACAACAACCGCCATCTATACGTCGGGTCGGGTACTTCTGGGACTACCTAATAACCATAGACAGTTATTGAAATCAGCACTTAAAGAATCTTACTAAGTATTTTTAACGTTGATCTACTGAAAATAGTCTCACATCTTGTCAGGAGCTACAAGTCTAAAATCAAGACCCATACAAAGATTCTTTTTACCAAGACTTACAATCAGTAGCGATTCTGTCTTTGAGTCCAAAACGAAAATCGAAGCTTGCAAAAAGTTTGAGACAGGTTGATTTCTGCAATAAATGTCAAAAGGACCAAGGCAAAAACTATTTGCGTCGTGTTTGATAAGTTATCTAGGTATAAACTATCTGATTAGACTGTGAAGAGTTTTTAGAAATATATTCAGCAAATTTTTTTGGCTTTAGTGTATTAAATTGTTTGTGTTATATTTTGCATAGCTGATGTCTGTTCTCAAACTTGAAAATTGCAAACGATGAATACGTTCAATTTTGTTTAGGTTTGAAGGTATTTGATAAACTAGTGGATCAACAGATGGCTGTTATACCATAAGTAATTACTACACTGAACTTATTGATAATTACACTACACATATACCTACGGTTCATCAAACGAGAGAATTTGTATAAAATTCATTTTGTTTACATTTATTTCTACATCATAGGATGCTTAGTACATTGAGATCTTTTTTAATATTAGTAAAATAGAAAAGACTAACTTCATCCGAGACTGTGTGTACTCTTTCGAAAAATTAACATTCTGATTAGAACTTTGAGAAAACATCATTATGCTTTCAGCAATGCATCAAATCTTCAGAAAGGCCCAGCATGTTGAACACCTCAGCTCAGCTTAGAAAGACTATGGTCTTTCTGGAGAATATATCTACATGCAAAAACACAAGTATAGAGTTATGTAGTTCAAAATGCTAGGTTATATTACCGCTTATCAGGTAAAGCTAAATTTAGAAACAAGAAGATTTGGAATAAAACAAACGGAATGAACTAACGAATTAAAAGGTGTAGACGAAATAGGTACAATAGATCAATATCTATTATTGTATGAAGAACAGATAAAACAAAATTTAATGAATGAACAAACTGTTAATTCCAATTCTAAATGATTATTGCGGAAGCAATTTTTCTTAGCCAAGAAGCACTATATCAAATACATTGATTGTTTAAAAATTAATTAACATAGTATTAGAATACAAACCATAAGTCGATTTATTTTGACCATTAAACTATTAGAAAGAACATAAAAAATAGAATTTAGAGATAATCTCTTTTAACAAATTGATAGTGTCGACCGTGCTGTTACTCCACACCTTAAAATATGAAAATTAGAGTTCTTCAAAGAACTCCAGCTGCAAAAAAGGAATTTTTTAAATCTATTAGCGTGTGTCCTTTTTCTGAAACAAAGTATCATTAATTATTATCAATAAAGTTTATAAAAAGAATGAAAAACAGACCTACTTTTAATTATAAATGTCAATGTCATAAAAACAGGAATTGCAAACTCTTTTACGTTTCTCATAAAACCTAAAATTATTTGTTTGTTAATTTTCTTTTTATTTATTTCTTTTAATTAGTTAATTGTTATTTGAAGTTACTGTTTAGCAGTTCCACATAAAGATAACAATGAAAACTTCATTGGGTGTAAATATGTAAGAACTTTTGAGAATTTCTGATATAACTGAATACTTCAGGTGCATCAGTAGAGGCACAGGTGTGTTGCGTCGCTGAGGGCAAGGCTGTCCAGGTCTACATTAGTACAAAACAAAACCCTCGCTGAAATGCTTACTTTTAAATTACACGTATCTTAGTAGTATTATAGTACTTACATTTACTTTAAGCTTGATAAATCGAACATAGTTTGCAACCAGTAACCACTTTCATTCAATTGGCTTTTTTATTGTGCAAGATAAACTGTTTTAATTTCGCAAGCTTTTATTTTTTATTTTTCTTTCCTTACAGTTTAATATAATTATAATAATTTTAAGCCATTTATTATTAAACTATGTAGATTCACAAAAAATCTGTTTACCATAAATCGGCGCATCATTAAAAATAACAAATGACTGCTGATGGTCTCACATCTAGGTGGCTATGGTAGCGTGGATGGTTCTCGTTAGTCAACTCAGGTTCCGATGTTAGTAGTTGGCCCCCTGCGATCCGAAGGTGGCCAATATGAGAATTCATTTCAATATAAATGAGTTTACTGAAATATGGGATGCTACACTTTTATTATGGTTCGTTTAAGGAATTCAAATTAAAAGTGATGGTCTCTATGAAGTTTGCCGTTGCACTTCTTGTAATAACTAACGTTTATGACTTTTTATGGATAAACCAAACACCAGCAATAAAATCAGCGTATTTAGTTAGAATGATAGTAATTAGTAGATTTAATTTCTGAATCAACATGATGAATGTGGCACTGCACTTCTTGATAATTTCATTGTTTAGAAGTAGCTTTTTCTTAAAGTTACTAATTAATAAAAAGGTCATAACTTGAAACCTTAATTTCTTTCTGTGGAGCAGCTTTTTATGCAGTCTGCGCTGCATGTTAAAACGTCGAGGATGTATTTATACTGCGATTATGTATACTGGTTTTTTGTTAACGATATCTTTAGTTGCCTAAAAGTAGGATAAGACAGCACCTTTATGACTAGTATAACATTATAATAATTAAAGAAGAAAAATTTAAAAATGTGAAGTAACTGGGTGGATTGAAAAACTGAACAGCCTTTTTATTTTCAGTGGTCTCTTTGCAAAATCAACTCTCCCCGCTCTATGCGATTCAATGATTTTATAGCACCAATAGCGTTTCCTTTGCGTGTTGTGATTTTCTCCGACGGTTGCACTTATGGATTAATAAATGGTTTGATGGTGAAATGACTTACCGTAGTTAACTGATATTATATCCATGATTTTTAATGCTTATGTTCGAATATTAATAGCATATCTAAAATGAGAACTTTTTATTGCTGCTGGATCAAACTTTGAGAATAAGTTTGTTATCATTTTCAATCGTTGAAAATTGAAAATAACTAGATAAAACAGAAAGGTATTGAATCGACTTATAATACATAACCGAGAATTATACAAATCAGAAAAGAGTCCATAGACTCTTACCTGAAGGAACTCATGGATGAATACTAGATTCAGTAAAGTGATCAAGAGAATAAAAAGACGCAAAACTTATATCGCACCAAACAGAAAGTACATGGAATGGCGAATGAGCTCAAAACCAAGAATAAAAAAAAAGCTTTTGCTATTTCCAAAAACTTCTCAGTCACATGAATTTCAAGTGGTCAATGATAAATTCAATATTGCAAAAAAAATTGCAGAGGAAATCAAGATATTGAAAAAGAAATAGTAAAACTAACTTACTACCTCTTCAATACAGTCATCTGATTGAAATACGCACCATGGCATAAAAAGTTGCCGAAGTATAGTAATGATCCCAAAGTCGGCGAAACCAGTAGTTTCATTATTGCCGATTATATCTAAACCATTCGAGAAAGTAGTCTGCGAAACACTTGACCAAGTACAAGAATCACTAACATTACTAAACAAGCGCTTGAGGAAAAGACGATCTGTTCAGCAACTTCTCTAGATGTGTCCCAAGTGTTTGATAAAGTATGGAATTATGAGCTTTATACAGCAATAGACCATACACGATTCAAATTGCTTTCAAAGTTCTTTTCTAAATTATAATCTGTAACTCAACTCTAGTCAGCAAAATCTCATAATAATTCTAGCAACTGATGGTCAATTTATATTAACCATTGACATTGACTAAGTTTAGATGCTCTAGAAAAAATTATTTTAGAGATATTTTCTATTACTTGCATATGGGATGTCATCACTGACATGAAGAATGCTATTGTTTCTTATTGTCTCTGCAGGAACCATACAGGCTCATTTTGTCTCGCAGAGTAATTAGTTCGCTGTAGTGATTTTTAATTAGGCAAATTAAAGTCTTCAAGATGAATTTTTCAAGAGAGTAAATGAAAATATTACTGACCTTGTACCACTATGAAAAATGCAAGTTATTTCCATATATTTCATCTTGAAGAGATTAGTCGTATTACAAAATTACCTTATAAATACAACAGCCTTCTACCAAGATCGGATACAAGACAGTCAAAACAACCTCAAGATTGCCAAAGTTACTTCAGCAACTTCCATATTGGTCCTCTAGTGTACCAATTAAAATCTAGTAACCTTAATGGCAAAGTTGTTTTAGCAGCCATTATTTGCTAAATCAAACTATTTGTGTGTCAAATTGTATGTTCAGAGTATACCATACATAACAAACACAAAACACATTTTAGAAAAGTTCCATTCAGCGTTACATACGTAACTGTGTGTGTAAAATAATGAATTACACAAACTACTCTACTGTATCCTCCATGTTAGGTGCGCTATCGTAGATAATTTTGATTTGTTTTTGAGATCATTTAGACTTCTGTAACAGAAGGTATATTAGCCTCGAACAGTGGCATTGGATTCTAAATTATATACATTTTCAATAAAAATCTAAGACAAATAAAAAAAATTCATTCTTTATGCTCATCATATAGAATTACTCGACCTAGATATGACCCTTCGATGGTCGTCCTACCCATTCATAACCCTCAAGATTTTAGAAGGATGCTGCTAACCCACCAGTCGTAGGTTAAAACTCTTAAAGCCAATTCCTAGGATGCAATTAAGATAAGTCTGAACCTGGTCTGAGATTTTAAAATAAAAATCTGTTTCAAATCTTTTTATTATTAGAAGGAAAAGGAAGGAAATCTAAGCTTTTACAGGTCTGGTCTAAACTGCAGACTATATTTATTTCTTGAGTTATCTTGCAAACTGGCCTTTTAAAGTTTGACCTGTTATAGAAGTCAAACATTGGGAGATAGATCTAAATATTTCCAATAGCATACAGAAAGGCAAATATAAACAATAAGAGCCCAACAGCCAGAAAGACTACATCAAGTCTAAAAGCTCCACTTAATGAATTAATACACTAATAGTATTGTTACTTGTCTTCAGATATATATCTAACAACCTGACAGCTGTTTAAAACTTTGTGAAATCTAATTGTGTGACGCTGTATTTGTTGCTTTGAATTACCCGTTA